>PPKI02000047.1:0-94609 GCA_003707645.2 Ogataea trehalophila
TACTACAGTTAACTAACTATCCCTTTTTATCCCTTATCTATTGTTCCAATTCTTATCCCTTATCTTATCACTTATCTATTGTTCCATTTCTTATCCCTTATCTTATCCTTTATCTATTGTTACATTTCTTATCTCTTTGTTTTAACTCCCGTCTGTTGAATTGTTCCTTTATGATTTTTACTATATATAGTTGTGTATTTCCCATATGTTTAGTCAGATTCCTTTCCTATGGATTATAAGAAAGGGTATCAAAGAGAATATCAATTTATTACTCATTCAGTTTTAAATAACTATCGAACCCTTTCAAATCAAGATAAGCCTGTGTAGCGTAATGGTTAACGCGTTTGACTTCTAATCAAAAGATTCTGGGTTCGACTCCCAGCATGGGTGCTTAGTTTATTTTTAATGCCTTATTTTTCTCAACCAGTTCACCATGTCCTTCCGTTCTTAGTAAATTTTTGTTTTAACGATTAAATCCCTAAGATTGACATTTGGATGTATTTGGTTTGCTGCTAAAAACCTTAATTACAGTTTCTTTTCGATTTGCGTGCATGACATATTGACTGGTAGTATTTTAATGTTCAACGAACACATAACAAGTTGTTTCACGGCGTTTGAAAGGGAGGCAAAGTGAAATTAGAACGTAAAAAAAAAGATATAGATTTGGAAATAGAGGGCTAATGAAGGAAGTAAAATTTTATATGATACAAATGTAAGTGAAACAAAATGATAAAAAAAACGATAATAATAATAGAAGACAAAAGAGAGGGCAGTAGGGTTAAGAAAACAGGCATAAACTACAAGTTTTAGCATGATTAGCATAACAAGTCAGGTTGTTATTATACTAAATAGCAGCCCTTTCAGCATCATCAACCAACATACCTCCTGTATTCTCAAAATAAAAGTTGTAGTTGATCAGTAACTCGGATGAAATTTCCTTCGCACCATCGAACGGAGTTAGATTAGGTGCCATCAACACTGAAAGGGCACTAACCGACATTTTATTGAATTCTCTACACTTCAAAACCTCAGTAAAGTATCTGAATATAACGTGCAGGACATCAAAGTTCAATTTGGGTAAGGAGTTAAGGATGGCTTTAATCTGTGGGATGGTAGACTTGTAATCAGTAGACAATGTAAGTGTCATCAGTTGCTTGGCTTCGTCTTCTGGGATGATTGTGATTCTCAAAGTTCTCAAGTATCTCTTTAGTAAGGTGGCAATTGAATGGACATCTGGTGATGGTTTCAAAGTTTGTAAGTCACAGTCAAATGATTCATTGAATTTGTCTTGAATCTTCTTAACCTCTGATATCATACCGTTCAATCTAAATATACCTTCCTGATAAACAGCATTCTTCTCAGACAAGTAACTAATACATCTGAACACTATTGAAGGCACAGGTTTACCATAAATCTTGAAATTAGGTGACATTGCAAATGAGTCCGATATTGTTGAGCCAAAATATTTAGGTCCAGTGTCAAATTTTTGGAAAACAGGTTCCGGCTTATTGGGTGAAGAGAAACTGGTATTGGACAATTGCACAATGCTGTTTGAATTAGTCATTCCACCTGAAATCATAGTACCTGAGTATGGCATTGCCTTGAATTCGAGAACATCACTGCTTGTTGTAGATAACACAGATGGTGCTATAATTGGTGGCACTGCTGAATCCCTAGATCTCTTAAAACCAAACCATTTACCTTCATGAGAGGCTGGAGTGTGAGCTGATGGTGACGGAATTGATGATTCTTGTTGAGTTGACGAACTAGTCAACGTTGAACCTTGATCACCATTGTAAGTAAAGTAACTGTGATTGCGTGATGGTGAAGAAGCAACGGATACTTGATCGTTATCATTTTCTTGATTTTCGAAGAGTAATTTACTCCACTCTTCTGCATCCTGAACAGATTCAGCATATAAAACAAAGTGCTTGTTTGATTTGAAAGCCTTTTTCTTTTTTCTTCCAATGTTCAACACTTGATTTTCCACAGAGACACTTAAATCGTTAACGTTGAACGTCTCTGAGTATTTGGAACTGGACTCAAAAACAGTCAACTGATTTTCAATGGTGTCATAACTCAATTTGATTAATTTATAAACTTTTTTCAAATTTTTAGTGGAAACAGATGCAAAAGTGGATTCTTTTCTTGACATATCGTGTGCTTCATCAGGAGTGAAAAACTCTTTGAAAACCCTCCAAATATTAGAACCTTTTTGTAATTTCATAATTCTACACAATTCAAACATGTACATTTTAACAATTGACTTTTGAGTATCCCAAACCGGTGGATCTATTTTCAAAAATGCAGCTTTGTCAGGTAATGTTGGTAGCCTAACTGGACTCATACTTCTTATATCCATATCTAATTTAATAAATTTGGAGTAGTTTTGTGTCACCATGTACAATGGAATTAGTAATTCACGCTCAGTTGAATTAACCATGAATTTAATCCTGAAGTCTTCTTGCTTATCATTGATAGCATCGATATCAACACAAGAATTAACGGTAATAACAGTCGTATTGAACGAGTTAGAAAGGTAATCAAATTGTGAGGAATCCGATGGTTTTTGAGAGTGGCTGTTTAAACTTTGGTTGTGTTGATGAACAGGTGTTGACATTTGAGGCATATAGGACTTTTTCTGTGGAGATGGAGTTTTGGTGATCGATGATTGTCTTTCTTGACTTTGAGGTGAGAAATTAAAGATAGCACCAGCTTGCATTGTAGGAGTTTCTGTTACCGAATACAAAGAATCCACATCCGATTTGAAAGCAGTAGTTTTGGTTTGCATTTGATGTGGTGAAGGAATATTTGGTGAAGTATATTTTCTATCAAAAGAAAACGCCAATGGTGGTGGAGGAGGTAGTGTTTGTTGTGGCGTTGGAGAATGCGCTTGAGTTTCTTGATCAGGATTTGGAGAATTTTGGGAATCGTGAGGTTGAGAAGCATAATCTGACTTGTGGTCGTTATGACTATTGCTATTTTCAACATCACTATTGTAATGTGCTGGTTCTAAATTTGGAGGGCTTGCTCTCTTATAAATATTCAAACCAACAAGTTCTGAATCTTTCAACTCATCACGAGAACTGTTGGAGTACATGTAACTTTGTAAAATATCAGATTCATTTGCTGATACTTTCTTAACTGGTGTTGTAGTACCTAGAGATTTGTACATAGGTTCTTTGTTGGCCAAAGATGAGCTGCTACCGTTATTGAAAGTAAATTCATCCTCCGTGTCTTGACCGCAAAAATTGGTGAGACTTGATGTTGACCTTGCCATAATCTCTTCTTCATCTATGATATGTGTATTTCTCAATGGCGATACTGGTGAATTCTTGAAGACATGTTTTTGCTTCCTAGGGGAATTTCTTCTTGGAGATGACCCTAAAGTCATGTTGCCAATCAAGACTTGTGGAATAACTTTACCGTTGGAAGGTGATGGAGAGTCCTGTGTTTCAAATTCTCCTTTTTCCGATGATGAAGCTAATGGATTCATATTAACAGGGAACCTAATCTTCAATGGAGACAGTGCATTAGAGTATGAAGAAGATGCCACCGAGACAGTGGAATCCCTTAAAACTGTTCTACGTTCGCTTCTTTCTGGTAATTCAAGGGGTATCATTTCTTCAGGTTTATTTTCCGCTTCTGGTATTTGAGGAGAAGGCTCTTTGCTTCGCGGAGTTGTTGATCTTTCTAAACTTTCTTGTTGTCGCAACGGAGTGTCAAGAGGGTTCAATATTGTTCTTGTCTCGTTGTTCAAGATTTCTGGATTGATTTGTGTCGGTGTTGTATCTAACGGGTTTGAAATTACTTCTTTGTCATTATGTTTGTTTTGGTCCTCCGTGAATGGGTGTTGTTGAACTACATTCCCAACATCTTGCAGAGTAAACGATTGAATATCCGAAAATGCAGGTGAAAATGCATCCATCAGCTTTATAGATTGTCCATCATGATCCTGATAGTTTACTTGTTTGGCAGCCGGTGCATAGTTATTGAAATCTTCCGATTGATCACCATTCAATAATTGCTGCTGTTCAAGCAATTCTGGTTCTATTTCTTCAATCGTTGATCTTTTTTCTTGAAGTTTTGTTGTAAGTTCCAAGATCCTATCATCTTTTAACTTTAGTAGGCCTATCAGCTCTTCAATCTTGTGCTTTAACGTTTGATTTTCTTCTTCTAATTTTTCCACCTTTAAATTGCCGGTAGTTTTTGACTTTTTCATCAAATCAGATCTAGCATATCCAGAAATTGTATTATCTTTTGACCTATTGGAAGTTTGCCTGCTCAAGGAAGAGTCATCAAAAACAGGGTTCAAAATATGTTTATTAGCATCTTCGATATCAACAGTGGTTGGTATACAAGACGTCAAATCATTTTCAATTGCGGTTATTCGATTTTCAGCATGCTTTGTAGCTTCACGATCAGTATTGTTAATTTTACTTGATAATGTATCTGGTGAATTCAACGAAGATGGAGATAGTGAGCTATTAACGGGTATGACCGCCGTTGTTTCAATTGATGTGTCAATCACAGGTAATGGTGTTTGTGAATCCATTGTTGCAATTTTGCTTTTAATCTTTATTGGTATCTAGTTCTTACTAGTCAGGTGTAATTGGGTTATAATATGTCTCATGTATATATGCAACTGTGGTTTAAAACACGTATTACTGCAGTGATTTCTAAGCTAAAAACTTTTGCAGAGTACTAATTAACGTGCAAGTAAGTACTCTTCTAAAACGCCGACCAGTTATCAATTGAAGTGAACAGGTGGAAATACAATTAAGTATATGAATCAACAATATAATATTTGTAGTGCCTTGTCCTAAAGAGACGTCTACTATGGTTTTGAATTGTGTTTTATGTGCCGTGTGTCGTTTCATATTGATACAATCATAGCTTTGTTTCCAAAAAAATCAAATAGTTCCAAAAAGGAACTAAAATATCAGCCATGTCAAATTTGCAAGTTCGCACAGAAACTAAAAATCGGAGGAAGATAAAAAGGTTGGGCAGTGCATCGCCTTTTCGAAAGCGGAGACATAACGCCAATTTCAAGGTCTTATGCGACAAAATAAAAATAATAATAAATAACATTAACTAATAAGAATTTGAAAACTACATAAAGAACAAAAAAAAACTCAATTACTAGATAGGCATACATACACCAATTTCTTTTATTCCTTCTTTACAAATCCTGGAATGTTAGCTGCCTTTTCATTGTTCTCAAGAGAAACGTACTCTTCCCAAAGTTTAACCAAATGCTTCTTTTCGTTGTTCTCAATTTCCAATTTTTTCTTGAAGCTTTCCAGTTCATTCTTCATTCTTTGATTCTCTCCAGTTAGCTTTTTGTTTATCTTGGCCCATTTGAGATCGTAACCTTTTTTCAATATAGCAACTTTTTGCTCGTGCTTAGCAGAATATTGAACATACAGATCTTGCGCCAGATTTTCCAACTGTTCTTCGGAATTTTTGGCATTTTGTTCAATTTTCAAGTGGGCTTCTGACAAGCTTGCTTCCAAACTTGCTATCCTATCGGTTGTCTCCTCCTTTGATTGTTTTAAACTCTCAACCAATTTATTCAAATTGACAAGTTCTTCATCCTTTGAATCAATCAATTGCTGGTTTTTTTTCAATGTTTGATGTAACTCATTATCGTTGGAGTTCAAATCTTCGTATTCTTTGGTCAATTTAGAAACTTCATGATTGGCTTGTAGCAGTTCGGTCTCTAACATGCTCAATTTATCAGATAGTTGATCTTTGCCAGCCTCCAGACTATTGATAGTTTTCGCAGATGCTTCCACTTTCTTGACCAACCCCTCCTTTTCTTCTTTTAAGCTAACAATTTCCTTTTGGAAAGATTTAATATCGCAATTTAATGAATCAACCTGGTTTTGTAATTGAATAGTACTAGCTATGTCTAGTTCGTGATTCTTTTGGTATGTTGATAGTTTATCGTTTGACAAATTCAAATCCAATTCTAAAGATTCAATCTTGAAATTTGATTCTTCAATAGTTTGCACTTTTTCATTCAATTCTGAATTGAGCGTTGACAATTTTTCATTCAATGATTCCACTTCTTTAGCAGTTGATTCACTTAAGGATTTCAGATGATTTAAGCTGGATTCAAGCTCGGACTTACTTTGTGATAAATCTTTCACTTCGTCTGACTTCAAACTAACTGTGGATTCAAGGTGTGCTTTAGCATGGTTCAATTCTTCAATTTTTAGCTTCATTTCGTCAATTTTATTTTGACGGTATTTAGCTGCACTTTCATGTTTTCTAGTGAGTGCTAATAGTTTGTTATAACTATCCTTGAACTTAACTAGTCTGGATTCTTGTAGACTCATTTCCGAAGTAAAAGTTGCAACTGATTCATTTAATAGTTTTTCATTTTCAGCTGTTAATTCCTTAACTTGATTATTCAATTTCAAAATAACTTCATTTGATTGACTCAGCTTTCCGTTTAGCTTCTTCAGCTCAGTAGATTTCTCAGCAACAATTTCGTTTAATTCGGCTGAGAATTCAGTAATTTCAGTCATAGCCAATCCAGCGGCACCTTCAAGTTCATCGATT
This sequence comes from Ogataea trehalophila, assembly GCA_003707645.2. Classification (NCBI taxonomy): domain Eukaryota; kingdom Fungi; phylum Ascomycota; class Pichiomycetes; order Pichiales; family Pichiaceae; genus Ogataea; species Ogataea trehalophila. The sequence goes on from PPKI02000047.1 coordinate 6,571, forward strand.
TCACCACCATCCATACTATCATCGTTCGATTCATCGATGTTCGTTTTTCTAGAGGATAATTTAACCGGAGACATCTTTTCACCATGAGTTGCATTAAAAGTAACCCCACTTTCTTCGACATCATCATCATCATTATCACCATCATCAACTTCCATTGACGAATTAGCGGCAATAGCAGAGATATCACTAATCAGTTTATGATGCTTCGCCTTTTTCAGCCCATTAATAACCTCAGTCTCACCATCGATCGCTTGCTCCTCAAGTATTGTACCATGACTAACATTAGCCAAAGGGCTATTAATTGGATCCAAAACTGGGTTTTCATCATTAAACTCATTATTCAAATCAATATCTGAATCGTTCATTAATCTACTATGATGTTCTCTCATTGGAGTACTGAATTTCTTATCTTTCTCTGATTTTCTTAAAGGGGTTTGGAAGGAGTCATTTCCCGCAGTTGATGACAAACTACCTGGTGAATTAGTTTGCAATTTCTTAGACGCTGAACTTGGTGCAATGATTGATTCAGAGTGCCTTTTGGCTTTTATTCTCATTTGATGGGAACCAACCGGTGATGATTGAATCTCATCAGTTTCATTATCAACAACGTGTTTCAACGGTGTATTCAAAGCTTCTAATTTATTATTAATATTATTGGTGTCGTTATTGTCTTCATCTTCTTGCTCTTGTCCTTCATCCCCATCAACAATAATGTGGTGATTGGTTTCCCGATCTGCATTCTCTTTATCGGCACTTTCTAATAATTTTGATAGGTCTTGTTTTGCTGTATTTGCCAACTCGTCAAATTTTTTAGCGTTGATTGGGTCTTTGATACAAGTCAATGGGTGTCTTGAAATTGTAGTTTGGGAATCGTTTTTCTTTGGTGATAGTGAGTTACGTCTCAATGAAGATGGCATTTGGCCGTTTCTGATCTCATGTTTATACGTTAAACCATGTTGAATCTTTTTGATTGCCGGGGTAGTTGACACCTCCATGTTCGATAGCTGCTGTTTTTTGGAATCCATTTCGACAGGGGGCGAGAGGGCGTTCTATTCTTTTAAACCTATTAGTGAACTAGAATGGATAAGAATGTAATGTGATAATATGTTTTGGGATCCGTTGATAACTTTTCCAAGTATCCTTTGATTATTTGTTACGTATATCCAGATTAATCTTTGGTGCTTAAAAAGAAAGAGGAAATATTAAAACAACAAAAACAACAACAATAACAGGAAAACAAAGCAAAGGAGCCAAACCAAAAAGATGTTCAAGTTTGTTTTTGACATTGTGCGGGCAGTTTTTTTTTTGGTTTCAAACGCGTTTTTTGTTTCTCTTTTGGGTGTACGTGTTTTGGTTATTATGCAGGACGCGTTTCAGAGTTATTTGAAGGAGAAATATCCTTTTTTGGGCGCACTACACTTTAGTGCAATAAATTGACGGAAAAGGAATGAATACGCAAAATGAGCCAAGTAGAACTTAAAATTAATATTAAAAAATGTTATTAGTAAATCACATATATTTATTGTATGGAAATTCAATAAAACGCTGCAAAGAGCTGAAATAAAGAAAGATAATAATAATAATGATAATAGTTAAAAAATAAAAGCACTAAAACAGACGTAATAACATACATATACATGAAAACAAGTTAAACCAGTAATAAAAATCAAAAATATAGACTTTTTCTTTTTATTCATCCACCACTTGGTGATAGCATAACCTTCAGTTGTTTTTTCATAATTATTTTTGTAATAATTTTATTTTTGTTGACCACCGTACATAGCTCTCCATTCTTCAACCTTCTTTTCATCAATTCTCTTGAACAAGTACTGGGCCTTACCAATACAATGATCTTCCTTCAACCATAATTGGAAATCATCTGGAATTCTTAAAGCTGGAACTCTTAAAATTTCTTCAATTTGCTTGGAAGTCTCAGGCATGTAAGGGGAGATAATTGCACTCACCAAATAAATCAAGTTCAAACCAATGACAACAACAGCGTCTGATTTATCAGGGTTTTCATTGTACAAAGAGTTGTCCAACTTGTTTTCTTGTAAGAATTGGTTACCTCTAGCAGAAATCAACATAGCAGTTTCTAGACCTTTTCTTAAATGAACAGTTTCCATGTCATTCACATAAGTCTTCAACAAACTGTTAACATCTTCCAATAACTTTGGATAAGCTAAACAGTTCTTGGTGTCGTATGATGGTAAGACACCGTTGTATTTGGCAATAACGAATTTAACTAATCTATTAACAAAGTTACCCAAGTTAGCTAACAACTCACTGTTGTTCTTAGTAACAAATTCCAACCAAGAAAATTGAGAATCTTGAGACTCAGGTCTAATGGAAGCCAAGTAATATCTCCAAACAGATGGTGAAATACCAGTCTCTTGAGCATTGTTACCAAACACACCAACACCTCTAGATTTAGAGAACTTGCCACCTTCGTATTGTAAGTATTCGGTAGTGTTTAAATGATGTAACATAGTCCATGGTTCCTTTGTACCTAATTCAGAACAAGGGAAAACAACGGTGTGGAATGGAACGTTATCTTTACCCATGAATTGATACAAGTCGACATTTTCAGGATTTTGCCACCAAGCTTTCCAATCATCAGTATAATTGGCAGTGATGGAAATATAGCCAATTGGAGCATCGAACCAAACGTACAAGACTTTGCTTTCAAACCCAGGCAGTGGGACAGGTGTACCCCAAACCAAATCTCTTGTAATACATCTTGGTTGTAAACCTTCTCTTAACCAAGAGTTGGTAATAGTTTTCGAATTCTTGGACCAGTTACCCTTTGTGCTTGCTTCTTCAACCCATTCTCTTAACTCCGGTTCCAGTTTATCCAATGAAATAAAAATATGGTTAGATTCTCTTGGTTCAGGAGAGCCGTTATCCAACTTACAACGTGGGTTAATCAATTCAAATGGATCTAATAAACCACCACATTTATCACATTGATCACCTCTGGCATCTTCATAGTGACATTTTGGACATTCACCTTCAACGTATCTATCGGCAAGGAACCCATTGTGGATTGGACAGTACAATTGTTTCATAACTTGTTCTTCTAGATAACCATTTTCCTGCAGCTTCATAAACATATCTTGTGCAATTTTGGTTTGTTTATCAGTTGTGGTTCTACCAAAGTAATCAAATCCAATTTGGAACCATTTATAAACATCGGCATGGATGGCATGGTACTTGTCACACAACTCTTTCGGAGTAACATTATCTTCTAAAGCTTTAGTTTCAGTGGCAGTACCATATTCATCAGTTCCACAAACATATAAAGCATTGTAGTTTCTTTGCTTACAGTATCTGGCATAGATATCAGCAGATAAAACAGAACCAACGATATTTCCTAAATGTGGAACGTTGTTGACATAAGGTAAAGCAGAAGTAATCAAGATGTTTCTTTCGTTTTCTTTAGGAGCCAATTTACCTTCCTTTTCAGTAACTATTGAGGATGTATCAAAATTGATTAAACCGGTGTTTTCCTTTTTTGGTCTTTGTAATTTAGTGTTTTCCAAAGCCGTCTTGATAGCTTCTGAAACTTCTGGAATGGAGGAAAAATCTTTATACCATCTTGCAAATGGGGTATCGTTGTCCAATTTGCTCAACAGTGGGTATAATGATGCAAAGATTAAGATTTGTGCAACAGATTTAGCATCAGTTGATTCAAAAGCTGATAAAGTGGATAAAAGTAAAGCTTCATCCAGTTTGTTTTCTTTGATTGCTTTGTACAGAACAGTTTCCTCCAGCTTGATCAGATCGGAATCCTTTTGGAAAACAGCGGCTGAATCACCATCTACAGTAGTGGCAGCTAAATATTTGACAATTGCATTTGGTTCGATCAATTCAAAACCTGATTTAGAATCGAGTAATAGCAGATTCTTATCACCTTCCCAATCAACTGTGAATGGTAAAGAAGGGTTGAAGACTTTTGAAGAGATTGATAACTTCAAATTGTTCACTAACGTGATTAAAGTTGGACCTTTAGACCCGTATAATTGTAAAGCCATTTTGTTTTTGTTCGTTTAATTATTAGATTCCTAATTGACTTTATTCTTGGATTGCTGATCAATTATATATGTTGATTCAATGAATATATATGATATGATAATAAAGGTGAGATGTGTATATAAATATATATATATTTAATATAGATGTGTATGTATTTAGTGACAACACTTGAAGATAAGATGATATTAAATACAGTTATAATGGTATATTATATTATCTTTGAAATGCTCGATTTTAGTTAAGAAGGGTTCTTAGAATGCCGTAAACAAAGTTGTGTGTAGCAATGAGATGACGAGTGTAAAATGGGGCAAGTTTAACACCCACCAGTCAGTCATCATGCACAAACAGAATCATTTTAACTGATTTTTTTTTCTTCTCCATAGAAAATTTCCACCTTCGAAAAGACAAAACTTTTTTTTTGTAGTTCGAACTTTTTTTACTTTGTCAGTTTTTGTTTGGAGGGGAAACGGATGGGGAACAAAAAAGAGGAGTGGCTCTTAGTGAGGGAATATGTGGCTAGTGTATTTAGAGTGATTTAAAGTTAAGAAAAAGAAGAGGTCGGTAGTCGCGCCGGTATTGGTGGTGAAAATGAAAAGTTGTAATGCAAAGAAGTAGGCTAAAAAACTAATGCACTGACAAACAATAAGAATACATCCAACAGTCTTAGTTATAAAACATTCATAGCTTAATGTAGATCATGCAACAATTTTACAACCAATCAATCTAATATGTTTTCACTCAGGTCAATGAACTAAATTGCGTTGATGTTTTTGGCCGCATGACTCGAAATACCCTTCATAAACCAATAGACGATTAAACTCTTTGAGTTAATTATTTCTTTATCTTGAAGATATATCTAGATACTTCCTCTTGTTTTAAAATCAATTACCCGGAATATACTTATTGTACAGATACAGATTACAGATACAGATGTTTGTTGTATGTGCATCTCTGTTTGACAACAAGAAATACCACGCATTTCTAGCTATCTATTATTTCAATCCTTCACAGCGCGAAAGATAACGTTTTGTGTATTATTTATCAAGCACCGGTCTTTTTGGTTACTCCGTCGGTTTACAACATAATTATCCGGCCGTCCAGCTTCAAAAAAAACAGCATTACCACCAAACCAGCTTTGATCCGTTGACAATATACTACTTCTTAGTAACATAATATAGATACATAGAAATAGATACATATATACATATACACAGATATATATATAAGATTATCACTCAACTTTTGTTACCAAAACCGCCAGTAGTTCATTTAATCAAACATAAATAAACAAATTTAACCCGCCCGACAGAGAAGTAGATAGTAGATATGCGCCTAACCAGTAATCCGAATATGGTAATTATTTTCAATCAATGCACAATATACAGTTGCCCAATCCGTTCACCGTTTGTTTATCCATTTATTTATTCAACAACAACAACAACAATAGATAATAATCTCCGTCTAATTTACTTCTTCTCGACTAGCATAGCCGATGATTGAGTCTCACCATCCTTCACTCGCCCAGAACTCGTTTAGGCCAACAGTTGCAATTTACAGATAATAACTTTTTGCATGAAAATCTGGTGTATTATTGTTTCCTGAAATTTTTCAATCTTATAGTATTGTGTGCAATTGTTTTATTTACTATTTGTGTTAAGTTTTTTTTTTTTAACTGCTGATTGTTAACATGTATAGATAAGAACTCTATTATCACCAATCGTAAGATTTTCCCTTTGAGGTGAACTATCCGATTAAGTACAATAATGAACTTTTCACCATTCAGTCAGGACCTAGTACCATATAAATAGAGGTTCAGATTCCTCCTTCCCACCAATTTCCATTTCTTTCACACCAAGTAAAATTCATACTTTCAAGAACCATCAAAAGCAGGGAACTTTCTTATTCAATTGCAAGTATGAACCACTTAACATTACTTCAAATTGCAACCTATCTTTTTACTTTGGGATCCACCAATGGGTTCCCAATCACAGATCCTTCACTTTTTGAACGTGAAGAACTTGAGTCAGAAGCACCATTGATCTCAACCAACCAATTGGTGAATGAAACAACGTACATATTCCCCCAAGAAGATTACACTAACCCATTCCCAATGCCATCCTGTCAAGGTATCACTTTAGAAGAGGCCACCATTGATCAATTGCAGGATTACATGTCTCAAGGTTTGATAAGTTCCTATGAAATCACTCAATGCTATTTCGAAAGATACTTACAATTAAACCCATACTTATCTTCAATTGTTGAAGTTAACCCAGACATGTTCACTATTGCCAAATCTTTAGACGAAGAGCGTAAAGCCGGAACTGTTCGTGGTCCATTACACGGTATCCCATTCGTTGTTAAAGACAATTATGGAACAAAAGATAAGATGAACACCTGTGCAGGTTCTCCAATGTTATTAGGTTCCATCGTTCCTAGGGATGCACATGTTATCAAGAAATTGAGAGATGCGGGTGCTGTTTTATTCGGGCATGCATCCATGTCTGAATGGGCTGATATGAGATCTTCTTCTTATAGTGAAGGTTACTCTCCATTAGGTGGCCAATCAAGAAACCCATTTAATTTAACTATTAACGGTGGTGGTTCCTCAACAGGTTCTGCAGGCTCTGTTTCCGCCAACATGATTATGTTTGCGTTGGGTACTGAAACCGATGGGTCAATTGTCGATCCTGCTGCAAGACAAGGTGTTGTTGGTTTCAAGCCAACTGTTGGTTTAACTTCAAGAGATATGGTTATTCCAGAATCCCATAATCAGGATTCAACTGGTCCTCACGCTAGAACAGTGAGGGATGCCACTTATGTTTTACAATACATGTATGGAGTTGATTCCAATGATAATTATACTTTGGCACAAGTTGGTAAAACCCCTGAAGATGGCGATTATGTCAAGTATTTAACCGACAAGAGTAGTTTGAAAGGCGCCAAATTTGGTTTACCATGGGAAGGTATTTGGACTGCTAATAGAGAAGAAGAAATGGATGAATTGCTATCTGTTTTACAAATGTTGGAAGATGCAGGTGCTGAAATCATCAACAACACTAACTTCAAAGACCCGTACGCTTCCATTTCACCAGATGGTTGGGATTGGGCATACGGTGAAACAAGGGGTTTTGCTAATGAATCTGAATTTACAGTGGTGAAAACTGATTTCTATAACGATATCGAAAAGTACTTGTCTCAATTATCAAATACTGAAATTAGATCATTGCAAGACATTGTCAATTACAACTTGGATAACACTGGCACAGAAGGTGGTGATCCTGACGTTCACCCTGCTTTTGAATCTGGTCAAGATTCCTTCTTGGCTTCATTAGAATGGGGCGGGGAAATGAACGAAACCTACTATCAAGCTTTAGGTTATATGCACAAAACAACCAGAGACGAAGGTATTGATTACGCTTTAAATTACACAGATCCAGAAACTAATGAAAACTATCAATTGGATGGTTTATTGGTTCCAACTTCAGTTACTGTCAGTTATCAACAATCTGCTATGGCCGGTTATCCTTATCTAACTATCCCTGTCGGTATCAGAGAGTCAACTGGTAGACCATTTGGATTGGGTATTATGCAAACTGCATTTGCTGAACCACAGTTGATTAAATACGGTAGTGCCATTGAAGATTTAATCCAAGGCAGGGAAACTCCAAAGTTCTACGACTACATGTCAAAGGTTTTACCTGTCTTATAGATACCCCTAAGTGTTTTCTTGGCCAATAACACAAACACACATATATGTATATATGCGCTTCTCTCGACTTCTTGCCCGTCTTATTTTCTGATGCTTAACTTTGCATCATTTTACTATTAGTTTTTTTTGGTCAATCTTCTTTTGTTTAATCTTTTTTTTATTTTGGTTCTTCAAAAGACATTAATCATTATAGTCATTTTATTTCATTATGTCATTTTATTTATCGTACAATTTCCAAAAAAGACAGACATTAAATCTGCAAGCCAGCCAATTCATGATGTCCGGAATCTTCTTTGTCTTCGTCCTCTTCTTCTTTGCTACTTTGAGCACCTAAACTTTCCTTCGTGCTATCATCTTCAGCATCTAACACCTTTGGTGTATGCACTTTATTTATCGATTGATCCTGTTCTTCATTCATTAAGCTTTGACTCATGTTGCTCTTTATCGTTGGCATCATAACACCCATTCTACTTCCATAATCATCAAAATAGCCAGGAGCCATTGATTTGATGGTTGTTTTCTCCCAATTTTGATACTCTTTCAAATACTCGCTGTTTGATTTCCTTGTCTTTGAATATTCTGTCTCCGGTCTATTGCCATCATCATTATCTGAGCAACTGTCTTTTATCATCATATCATCCAATAAATGTTTATAATCATTCATCAAATCTTTCAATTGTGTCTCGTTGATTTGTTGTTGTTTAATAAATGAATCAAATTGATTCGGATTAGGCAGATGGTTAAAGTCGTATGGTAGTGAGGATGGTTTCAAGTTCACAAAATAATTGACTGGGTTGACAACCAGTGGGATTTGTGATAATAATTTGGATGAAGGTGATGAATGTGTGGACATTTTTGTTACCTGTCTAATATATAATCAAAATTCAGATAGCACGACTGATGTGGGTATAGTGAGCCCGTAAAAGAAGAGAATACAACAAGTTTAGATAAAATGGTTGGTGGGTTGGTAATGTTTGAATTGTTGTAGATTATTATGCTCACTAGGGAAAAAAGAGTAAGCACAAGTCACGTGACTAGTAACTTTGCGGCTGTAGTGGCAAATACTTTTTTGGGACATTAGGTCGTGTACGTAAAAACACAATCTCTTATCGGCAGTAAGGCATTTATTTTTATTTTAAGTTATCATTTTAGTGGACGATTCATCATAAAACAGTATAATAGGGGATTTAAAGATTGTTCGTTCAACGTAGAAATATTTATCATAAACACAAAAAATTAGTAAACTTTGCGGAAAATATAACAGCATCCAGTTTTTGATTTCTTGAGACAAGAGTTGCATTTTTATACACAGATATACATATAAATAGATATATAATAATATTATTATTTGATAATAATAGTAAGCACGATAATAAGAAAACAAAAATTTGAGGCACTTAATGAGTCTTTTTTTTCTGAAAATTTTCATAACCTCCTTAACGGTTGTCTAAATGTTCATAGCAAAAAAGCACACAAACGCATTTAAGCCTTCTTAGTAGCCTTAGTAACCTTGGTGGCTTTAGCTTCTGAACCAGATGATTTAGCAGCCTTTGCTGAGGTGGTAGAGTTGGCACCAGCCGCTTCGGCTTCTAACTTAGCAACTTGTTCTTTAGCTTCATTCAAATAGAATTCGTGCTTCAATTTCAAATCTTCAAAGAGAGCATAGTATAAACCACATTGTAATAATAAAATACCAAGTAATAAGAAAACGACCATTGAGATAGAAGCACCAATGACACCTAGACCAGTGTTTTGATCAATTTCACCCCAGTCACCAACAACAGCTGAGATCACACCGGTTCTAATATTTGCTAAGTAAATGCAAGTAGCACCAACAAAAACAATTAAAGTGCCGTATTCGAAGTACTTAACATCCTCACTTGGTTTGAAGATCTTGATGAAACATCCAACGAAACCTAAAGCCAAGACACCGTGTAAAGTGTTGGTGATAATAGATGGTGCTTCAGCCCATAGTTGATAATGGCTTAACGCTAGATCAAAGTAAGCTTGGCCTTTAGAAGTGTCCCATAGAGTTTGGTAATCGTAAATCCAGTTGGAGTATAAAACACCTAGTAAGAAAGAAACCGATGTGATGATTAATAAAGTGGCAATTGGTAGTAGTTGTTCGTACGAAAGCATTTTTTGATTATGTGTGTATTGTAAACTTTTTCAGTATCGTATTTAATTTATATGAACCAAGAGAAGAGATTGATTATTCAACGCTATTCTAAAGAGCATTTGCTTGTATAAATGAAATTGAAAGAAAGAGAATCGCAATGATCGATAGAGATAGAACAAAAGTACAAAACAATCTGTCTAGTCAATCCAAAGCCAATTTTCGAGGGCCGGTGGTGCGTGTGGTGTGGGTACTTCATTCACATGGACTATTGTTAGATTGATGTTTTATTAGAGTGCAGCTCGACGATTTTGAATTTTGAAATATTTCTTTTTGGATTCAGCCAAAAATGGGATTATTATCCTTTCTTTTAACATTATTAAGCTAATTCGTGTACCAACAAAAGCAACTACAAAAACGGAGATTTTGAATTTTGAAGTCTGAATTTTAAATTAAACTTTTAGATGTGAAATACAAAAAGACTTTTGTTTCAGTTGATAAGTTAACTCTTGTTTTCCAAGATATCTATCAGACAACTGCTGTTATTCATCATATATACAGACAGTATAATGTTTACCGTAAGTGGACTCTATATTGCATTTCGATTTTTCAATGTTTTTGCTCACTCCAAGTTCTAATCCTTTTAATCCCGAATTTGTCAGGTTTAAAATTTCCCCTCAACTAAAGAAAGGTCTTACAATCGGGTTACCCACAAATTCTAAAAGTTCAATATAGTATGACTTTAACAACTAGGAAGTATCACCAATTTTAGACATCGTTGTTTTAGACATTGGTTGTCTCTTTGCAATCATCTAAATGCTTCATATAATTCTTCTTTTCATCTAGTTAACTTTTGTTCGACACACAAACAGCAACCATATATTTCATACACATACCACCAGCGATGGTGGTTGGATTGCCCTACATACCATCTTACACCAAAACAGTAGATACCCCTCAATCCGCTTAACAGCACATCCATTAAATACCGACAACGTTTTCTTTATCATAAAGATCTTTTTGTCTAGGTACAATATCGCATATATATATTATACCCCCTTATTAACTTACCTCACTCACTCAGATCATCATGGCAAATTCTAATATCTCCCAGCCGCTACGCGTTTTTGGCAGCTAGATGGATAAAGTCGCAGCGATTTATTGTCTCTTTCCTGGTATTATTTCTTTCATTTTGAATATCAGGCTTTGTTCTAACTCTTTCTGGTGAATCTTTATTACATAGTCTCTTTGTACTTTTTTGCCATCTCAGAATTATTCCAAGAGACAGAGGAACTCAATTGCTTTGCTTCACAGTGTGATAAACTTATAAGTTACATCGGCCTAGTCTGGGCATCCAAGAAACAGAGTGAAGCATCGTATACCTTTTTATTTCTAATTATTTCAAATCTTACTAACAATTTATTTATAAAAACAAAATGATTAACGCATTACAGAATATAAAGCAATTTATTAGACATGGTAGGCAAGCAGCCCAACCAAATGCCAATGTACCACCAAGTCACCGTCAATGCCATAGCTTTCCTGCTTCATCTTTACTAAATACGACCGAAACAACATTTGCCACATCGCCAATAATCGAATCCGATATACAACCAACCGCAGCAACACCACATGCCAACGATCAAAATAAACAAATTGACTCTTCTACTGCTGGTACTGCTGCTACGACGAAACGTCATCAAAGAAGAGACGAATACTCTAAGCTGGCATCTGATTTAGTTGACGAAGAAAACAAAGAAAAATTACTTCAACAACAAAAGCAGGCCGTCACAAGATACAAGTTTCTTGAAAAGCTCGGTGAGGGTGCGTTTTCCACTGTTTTCAAAGCAACAGATTTACAAACAGGCCAACAAGTTGCCATCAAATTGATCAAGAAATATGAACTGGACAAAGTGCAACAAGCATCTGTTTTGAAAGAAGTTACCATCATGAGACAATTAAAGCATCCAAACATTGTTGAATTTTTGAATTTTATCGAAACTGAAGAATACTACTACATTGTTCAAGAACTGGTTGGTGGTGGTGAAATCTTCAATGAAATTGTTAAATATACATATTTCAGTGAGGATCTAAGTAGGCACGTGCTAGTTCAAATGGCAAGAGGTATCGAATACTTGCATGAATCAGTTGGCGTTGTTCATAGAGATCTGAAACCAGAAAACATATTTTTCAATCCAATTCAATTCATGCCATCTACTGATGCATCAAGGAAAAGGTTAAGAAGAAGTGATGATCCAAATAGCAAGCTTGATGAAGGTGAATTCATTCCAAACGTTGGTGCTGGTGGCATTGGTACCATCAAGATTGGCGATTTCGGCTTATCGAAACAACTTACAGTCAACAACACATTGGCCACCCCATGTGGTACCATCGGTTACACAGCACCTGAAATTGTTAAAGATATGAAGTATTCCAAAGAAGTTGACATGTGGGCTCTAGGTTGTGTCTTGTACATTTTGTTGTGTGGATTCCCACCATTTTTCAACGATCAAATTGAAGTTTTGACAAGAAAAGTTGCTAAAGGTGAATTTGAATTTTTATCGCCTTGGTGGGATGAAATCAGCGTTGGTGCCAAAAACTGTGTTCAAAAGCTTCTACTCGTTAACCCAATTGAAAGATACACAATTAAAGATCTACTGAATGATCCTTGGGTCAAAGAGTTTACTGACTCTTGTGCAAAGTTTGAACAATTGCAGCAACAACAGCAAATGGCATCAATGACGTCCGCATCAGAATCCCCATCCTCATTAGAAAATAGCATCTATGGCCAAAAGAGGACAAAAAGTGGAGAATACAGTATTTCTACTTCATCTTCGGTTGAATCTCCAAGTAACAGCCATCAAGGTTATCAACTGCCAAACACATATCAACCGCCAACAACACCAACCGCAAAAGCAACCAAAGTGCATCACAATCATCACCCTCGTCAACAGCAACAATCGGCTCATCATGGTATCGCAGGTTCAGGTCCTATCCCAGCATATGTCATGGAAAATAACACTGCATTGTATTCACCAGCTGCTATTGCTATGAAGGAAGCCTTTGACATTTCAACTGCAGTGCACAGACTGGGAGAAGAAACTGCGCACTATCAAAACACCACGCACAACCAAGGAGGACAACTAGGTCATCAACACATTGGTGGCAAGATTTTACATTCTTTAAATGAAGATGAAGAGATGGGGGATGTCAGCGCCGCTTCTTTCGCACAGAGGTCAAATAACCGTCGTAGCCGGTTGAATCAATCTGTTGTTGGTCAACAACAGCAACAGCAGCAGCAACAACAACAACAACAACAGTTCTTCGGTGCACAAAGTGCTGATTCTGCCAATGAAGTCAAGGCTCCGTTCGAATTAGACCTGGGAATGGCTACTATTTTAGGTAGACGTAAAAAGAAAATGTTAGTTGCTTAGATTTATTTTAGCAGTTTTCTATTTCCTTTTTTGACTGTTTTATCTTACGTTCCTTCCTTTAAAACTGTTTTTTGTTAGCACCATATATTTCTATCATAGTTTCTTTTTTTTTAGTTCATTTATTTGGTTTTTATTTGTCTGTTGGTTAATGCTTTTTTTTTCTTGATCTGGTATATTTAATAGTTAGTTTTTATATGTGTTCAGTTCTTTTATTAGTTTTTTGAAGTCTGATTGTTATCATCTCTTTGTCTTTAAAGTTATATTGTTGTTATATTATTACCTGTTGCTGAAGCTTTGCTCATCAATAAGCCCACGCTTTCTTCTCATTATTAGTTGACTTTAGATAGATAGATATATATATATATATATATAGATATATATCTTTATAAGATTATTGTTTTGTGCATTATAATTAGGCTGTTTGTCTTTAAAATGTTTAATTGTGCTCGTAGCATATATTACGGAGCTTCCCCACGAAAAGTTCAACATTTTGCATTTTTCTTTTTTTGCGCTTATATAAAGATATCGTCTATTACCGAACGATTTAAATGAAATGTAGTTATCGCTGCTTACTACTTATAATATAATTATCAAGGTACCAATCTACTATATATATTATTGACTATCTCCACTAATACAAAAATGGAGATCCCAAAAATAGAACTAAACATTGATTCCAAATCATTGAATCAGTCTAATTTATTAAGTGTTCTAGATTCCATCCTTCCAAAGCCATTAACGAACCAAGACCAATCATCGAATACCTCGTTGCCATCAGGGCCATTACCAAAGAAAAAAAGAGCAATTTCAGCAGTGCTACTGGAAGAGCACCAATATTTTGGGATACAAGATGATGAATACAATAATTTAGGAGCTAAATCCGAGTGCATTGAGTTGCCACCAAAGTTGCTGACATTATCAACATTGAACTTGAAATCGAACACAATATGGATGGATTTGAGTACCAATGATTACGATAAACTATCGAATAATACAAAAATAACAAGTGATGTTGTTCTTCATACTGTTCCTGAACGAGAGATTGATGTGAAGATCAATGCTAATATTGGTACGGTGTCAGTTTCAGCACCATCCAAATGGCAAAGAAAGGCATCAACAGGTACTAAAAAGGCACGTGGAAAACAATTAAGCTCGGTGATATTGAATGCTTATGTGGCTAATGAGGAATATTTAATGTTTATCAATAAATTTGATGCTTTATTCAAAAGATCAGAGAAGGAGGCTGTTGGTGGGCCGTTCGAGTTGGAATTTGGTAAATTGTGCTACCATGAAACGTCGTTTACTTTGATACTTGATCGCCAATTGAAGAAGTTGAGTTTATCGGTTGAAGTTGTATCTAGAATTAGAGTCAAGGAATCGGTTATGGATTATAATTCAGTTGAATGGATTAAAAGATTGAAGGAACTTTCGCAGTTTATCTTGGATCCTACGTTGACAGAGTATCAGAGAGCTGAAGATGTTGATCAGCTGCTGAATAGTAGAGCTGCTCAGAATAATGATGATAAGCCCGTTGGAAGTACCGTTGGAAGTACCGTTAGTCAGCTTCCCTCTGAATCCATGTTCTACGATCTGATAACCCGACATACTGAAAGGTTCTGTTATGATCCTGATGGCGAAGGTTTGAGCATACCATCACTTAAGAAGAAGCTATTAGGGTTCCAAAAGCAGACATTGAACTGGATGTTAAATCATGAAGGAATTTCAATGAAGGATAACTGTGAACTGGAAATCCAACCATTCTTTGAACTGAGTGGCGATAACGACGAGAAGAAAAACTTGGAGTTGATTTCAATCGGTTTGGATAGGTTATCGTTCGGTTGGTCATTAGTGAAACTCAACAGTGTTAAGAGTGATAATGCATATTGGTATAACAATTATACCGGTAATATATGTTCCACTGAAACTGCCATTCTATACTTAACTGCATATTCTAGTCAACATCAACCGAAAGCACAAGCATTGCTATCTGAAGAAATGGGTCTTGGTAAGACAGTGGAGGTTATTTCATTAATTAAAACACACCCTAGACCAAATAACGTTCCATTAATTCGGTTTTCTGATACTTTCAATGGCTGTAGAGTGATCACGGAAGCCAAGACAACTTTAATCATTTGTCCTCAATCGATTATAGGGCAGTGGATGCAAGAAATTTCGGATATAACTTCTTCAATCAAGGTTATGATCTACGAAGGTATTTACAATTATGAAAAAGAAGATGAACAACTAACACCACTGGATATGGCAGATAAATTGGCAGGTTTTGATATTGTTTTAGTTTCATACAGTACGGTGTCGAGAGAGTTACATAGAGCTGTTTTCAAACCGGTTCAAAGGCCAACTAGGCGTTGTGCCAAGAGATTGAAGTTAAAGACAACGTCTAATGGCGAGCTTGTCGTTGACAAATCGCCAAGGGACGAAGTTTACTATGATGGCGAATGGGAAGATAAATACAAGGACAACGAGTATAAAAGAATTGATTATTCGTCTCCTTTGATGCTTTTAGAGTTTTGGAGAGTTGTTTTGGATGAAGTTCAAATGACAGCCAAAATGGAAACCAATGCTGCTAAATTTGCCAGAATTATTCCAAGGGTTCATTCTTGGGGTGTTTCTGGAACTTTAATCAAAAACAACTTGAATGATCTGTTCTCGTTGTTGAGTTTCTTGCGTGTTGATCCAATTGATAGGTTTGCAGGTACTAGTAATGGTGCTCCATGGCCATCGATCGTTGGTGATTCCTATCAATTTGTCAGACTCTTTAAACGTATATGTTTAAGACATACAAAGAAGATGGTTTCCAAACAAATTGACTTACCCAAACAATCGCGTATCTTGTTGAAGATGCCATTCAGTGTAATTGAAAAGGATAATTACGACAATTTATTTGCAAGTTTCCTAAGACAGGTTGGTTTGAACGAAAAAGGAGAACCTGTTGTTGAAGATTACGACCCATCAAGATCTTATACTTATATGCGGCATTGGTTAATAAAATTAAGACAAGTTTGTTGTCATGCTCAGTTAGCTGGAGTGGCAAATCCTAGACGTGCTAGAGCTAATAATGGGTTTATTTCCGATAACGACTCTGAAATGATATTGGGTACATTAGAAGACGTTTTAAGTAACTTGAAGAGAACTACTTATGAAGAGATACTATCCATTGAACGTAATGTTGTTAACCACACCTTAAAAAAGGGTAAGATATATGAATTTTTAAGGCAACCACAAAATTCTATAAAGGTGCTTGAAGGTATTGTTCCTGAAATCGAAAGAAACATTAAAGAGTCTGAAGAGATTGGAAAGCTACTGGAATTTGATTACAGTGTTAACCATATTAGAAAGAACAGTTGGTTGGAATTACTCTATCAATCATATTTCTTGTTGGCATCCGCTCATTACCAGCACTATAGGCCCATGAGGGCAATCCCGGAAGAATTTGACGAATTAGGGTTCTTACCTGAAGACTCAACTGAAGCTCAAGAGAACGAGAAACCAATTGAAATTGACCTTGAAATATTGAACCAAGCGGAAAAATTACACCACGATCTCGAGAACGAATATTATAAGAAGGCTGACGATGTCTTAACTTCGATCTTAGAAGAGCCAATTAGTAAATCAAATGAAGCGATTTTCAAAATGGTTGAAAAGTTTAAATCTTATGGTAGATACAAACTCACAGCTGACAAAAAAGCGAACAAGAAGGTACTCACCGATGTTGATGGTATCCAATTGATTACTGAAAATTCATATGAAGACTTCATCAATCTGTACGATATAGAGAAAGATTCAACAAACGGAATGATGAAGCTTTGTATAATTACACATCTAGCTTCGGATCTGGAGAACTATGGGTTTAGTATGCAATCACAGCTCTTCTTTGAAAAGATACAAAAGACGCTAACGCAATTAAATGCACAAGCCCATGTTATTAACCATTGGATGACTGTTTTGTACTTCATTTTAAAGGTTCCTGTGACTGGTGAGGGTACTGAGAAAAAGGAAGACGATGGTAATCCAATGACTACAACTACTGGTGAAGAATATGGCGATAACTTAGTCAAACAAGAACTTGCACACACATACATCGAGGTTTTACAAAACATGTTGGATGATAGAGAAAACACCTTGATGTTGGCTGAAGATATCACGGACCAAAAGAAGAAAAACCAGAGATCAAAAGTTTCTGAAGAATGGGAGCTGTCTAGTGACCGAAGAAAAGGAGCTGCAAAAGTGGATGGACAAACTACTACCAATTTGTTTTTATATAAGAAGCTAGATAACATCAGAAGGCAGGTCCAGCCTGATGGCGAACACATTCCAGCTTTAAGTTTGAGAAGACTATTCATTGACTCTCAATCTTTAACGAGCGATTTTAAAAGGTATGAAGAAGACGGTAACTCTCATTATTCCAACGATTTTGAGTTTTTGAGCAACATTCAAGCCAGTTTAAAAGTGGAATTTCAGAGTCAAAAAAAGAATTTCAATTTGCTACGAACAAAACTTTTCGATACTCTAAATGATACATTCAATTCCAGAATTGCCTATTTCAAAGCATTACAGATGAAATCGGATATTGTTGCCAATTACAAACCTGTGAGAGGTTCTTATCATAAAACAATAACACCACATGAGAAGGCTGTAATTGATAAGTCATTTATCGATACTGAGATTAGTAGACTATCTGATTTGGTTAGGACCACTAGAGTTAGGTTGAAGTACTTGAATACCCTGATATCAGAAGATGGAGATTCTGCTGAAAATTTGCTAGATCCAGATTCGAATCCAGCAAAGGATAAAATTTGTGTTATTTGCAGGGGTTCCATCATTGTTGGGACTTTGACTTCGTGTGGTCATCAATACTGTAAAGATTGTATTCAAGAATGGACCAAAAATCATAGCACTTGCCCTATTTGTGTGAAACAGTTACAACCATCTGACTTGTATTCTTTTACATTCACTAGAAATGAATTGCAATGTGGGCTCATTGAAGAAGGTTCATGTGAATCACAAGAGGATAAAAAATCAAGCAATGACACCGATGAACAAGGTGGCGAAGGTGGAAATGATGGTCAACATGTTGATAGAGATTTATTCAAGATTTACAAATCTATAAACGATGATATCTTGAGACAAATCATGGAAATTGAAATCAAGAAAAGTTATGGTGCAAAGATTGACATGATTGTGAGACAGATTTTGTACTTGAAACGATCCGAGCGTGATGTTCAAATATTGCTCTTTTCACAATGGACTGAATTTCTAAGGTTATTAGGTAGAGCTCTCAAACAGAACAATATAAGCTATCTATCCTCAACTGAGCAAGGGTATCAAGGAGATTCAGAGCTATATAACCTGAGATCATGGAAATCAAAAGTCTCTGGCAACAACAGTTTAGAAATCGATCTTTTCAAGAAAGATCCCAAAATCACTTGTTTCATGTTAAATGCCCATGCTCAAGCTGCTGGTCTAACCCTCACAAATGCGTCACATGTATTTTTGTGCGAGCCTTTAGTTAATTTACCTTTAGAATTGCAAGCTATAAGTAGAATCCATAGAATTGGACAAGTTAAAGAAACAAAAGTTTGGAATTTTGTGATTCAGAGTTCAGTTGAAGAATCCATCGCCTACTTATCCACAAAGAAAAGATTAGAGTTGGCTAAGACAAATAACAACGAGGATGACACAACTGGTATGCAAAGGGATAGAGGTTATACTGTTGACGAGGAAATTGATGATGATGTTGTCGGTTCTACTGAGTTAACGAAAAAGCTGACTGGGTTAGTTGATAAAAAGAGTGGTAACGGTGAGGCCGTTTCCAATGATGATTTGTGGGCCTCGTTTTTTGCAGCTAAATCTTCTACCAGCGTTGTTAGTTCAGTTGTTTCAACTACTATCACCAGGTCCGGATCGAGCTCCTAGGGGCCTCAGAAATTTTATGCTACTCAATCGAACATGTAGTGTATATTTTTAATAGTAAATAACGTTTTCACAAACTGGCAAGGACTTGAGAGAGTGAAAAAAGATCGTGAAAAAAAATTAATATTGCAAAACTAACTAGGTAAAAAAATAACAAAGGAAAAAGCAACAGATTAAAGAACATGAATAATAAGTACAAAAACAGGTTAAAAAGACGCAAAAAAGCGTGTTCTAGCATTTAAACAGTCAAGTAGTTGGTATCTTCAATACCGTTATATAATCTACCATCTTCCATCAAGTTATTGATAATGCCTTCTAATTCTGCGTCGGGAACTTCAAAATTTTGAGCGATCAACTGGAATGGAACACCTTCAGTCATGATAGCACTTTGTCTTTGAATAAATTCCAAGATATTGTCTGTGTTAGCAGTACTAGAACCTGCATTGGCTGCACCAGCGCTAGTCGATGTACTAGCAGCGTTGTAATCTCCATTCAAGCCACTAGCAGCGCTTGTACCATTGGTTTGTAAGTACACTTTAGCGGCACTTAGGAAATGATATGGAATCTCATTGAAATCCGTTATCTTTTGGACAACTTGAGTCTGCACTTGTTTTTTGTTTCCAAATTCTCTAATGGTCGCAACGACTCTAACGTAATCACCCGTTTTATGGACTACTGAAGGGTCCTCTTCACCTTCATCATGCCAAGCTCTGAATGAGACAGATCCCGTACCGTCTTCAATTTTTAAATCACTGGAATGTGCTTGTGAGCTATCAACTTCTCTAATTATCCCAATGAATGAAACATAATGAAGTTCTAAACCGTGGGATTGGTATGGTGCGTCGTGACCTGATTGATAAGCGTCATTAATCTCCTTTATGGTGACGGGTGTAATGGTATTCGTGTTGCTCGATCTTTGCTGGGATGATGAAACACCAGCATCCGCTGAGAAACCACCTCCACCAGCTGAATTACCATCATCGTTGAAATTCCCACCGTATCCAGTTTTATCTGAGTTAAAGTTGCTGTATGGTTGATATCCACTCATTTTGTACTACTGGTGATTAATAAGAATGTATGTATAGTGTAGTATGTGATCTATTTACAAGTGTTTCTATGTTGCCTACATATAAACTAAAGTACACCAAAAATTGCCATCTTTTCTATCAAAACAAAAAGACAAATTCTTGAAATCTCTTTCGTGTCGCGCCGATCGACTTCAAAATCAAAGACTATAATCGTCAACAATCGACCGCTTTCTGTCCTGCGTCGCTCTTTGCATTGCCTTGAAATCCATGTCATAGATACCTCTGCCTTTAGTCAACGAACGGATCTTAGGAAGGTATCCAATCATGTCTTTCAAAGGTGCTTCAGCACTGACAATCTTCTTGCCAACACTTTGACTGGAGTTTATATACTGCAAAGTTGGATCGTGTGGAATGTAAGTTTTTTCCGCCTGGTCTTTGGCCCACAGCATGTCCTCACCTGCACCGGTTCCGTTTTGTTCGGTAATACCATTAATCTTTGCGTTTCTGGCTCCCATGAGATCTTGGGTAACAAGACCCAAGTCTTGATCATCAACGTAGACTAAAACGTTCATCACAGGTTCCAAAATGGTAGTATTCGATTCAGGAAGAGATTCTATTGCTTCTTCGACACACAAACGTCCGATTTGGATCAACGGTGTGACACCCTTGAATTCCGTTGGAATGCTCCATGCTTTAATTCTGACAACAACAGAATGCAGCGGTAGTTTAGCAATTGGTCCACCTGACTGTAATGCCACAATTACAGATGTGTGTAGTGCTTTCATAATCGCTTCATATGATACTGGCAAAGAATAAATTTCACTGCTCAATGCTTTTTCAACTTCTGGTGGTGTAGATCCTTTTTCAAAAATTAGTATATTATTATCTTGTTCCAAAACAAACGCACCTTCTTCGTTAATGAAATCAGTTTCCTCAATTGGGCCTTCAAATGAGTCTAATGACAAGGTGATGCTAAATTTACCCGTGCCGTTTTCATTTTCAACTTCTTTGGTGAAGTATGCAGTCGGTTCAATGATGGTTTCCTTGTAAGTGACTCTAACGTCACCAACATCAACTCTAACCTTCATATCATTGATCAATCTATCTTTGGTGACTTCCAAGTGTAACTCCCCCATACCGGATAAAATTAATTGGCCTGATTCTTCATCAAAAGATCGATTTAAACTTGGATCTTCCCTCAATAAAACTGCTAATGCTTCCTCTAATTTACGTTTATCAGCTTGTGAGTTTGGTTCAAGAGAGACTGAAAAAACTGATGGTGGGATTTCAATAGGCATCAACTTGGCAGATATTTCTTTTTGGGCCAATTTATTCGGATTCTGAGTAGTTGCATGTGTAATCAAAGTATCACCTGTAGTAATCAAATCGGTTCCTGTAATCACACCGATATTACCAGCCGTTAAATGTTTCACTTCTTGTGGAACATCAGCATTCATTAGAAGCAGTTTACCAATCTTGATTTTTTCCCCAGTTCTTGAGTTAATGATGTGAGCGCCGGATTGTAATTTCCCGGTATAAACTCTGACAAAAATCATAATACCTCTATTAGGATGCGAGAGAACTTTAAAAGCTAAAGCTGTCGTTAAGTTTGCATTGTTGTTAACAACTAATCCACGATTAGTATCAACAACTGCCGACAATAAGTTATTGGTTTCAATTGCAGTTGATTTAACCTTTTTTTTTGATTTATTGTGGAGTAACGGGGTAGAAATGACTTCTGGTGGTTGGGTATCCAATGGAGAGGGCAGATAATCATTAACAGCGTCTAACAATGGTTGCACACCAATGTTCTTGAAACTTGCTCCACATAAAATTGGAATTGCATACCCACTTAATGTGGCCCTTCTCAATGCATTCTTAAGAATAGAAGATGGCACACTCATATAATCTTCCGTCTCAAAAAATGAATTGATGACATCTTCGTCAAATTCACCTAATTGTTCAATGACAGCTTCTCTACATTCTAAGCATTGTTGGTACAATTCGGGTGTCTTCTCTTCGTCGGCAATGTCAATAACTTCCACTTTGGTGCCATCTGACTGACCATTAGTGTTCCAGACCAATAATCTCTTGTCTAGAACGTCGATAACCCCTTCAAACATCATTTGTCCAGTGGAATTATCCTTAACAAAATAAGGGATGTTAACTAATACCACCCTTGTTCCCAATCTAGCTACTATTTCTTTGACGGTTCTACCATAACCAGCACCTTCTCTGTCCATTTTGTTAATGTATGCAATGACAGGAATCCCCAAGTCTTTTGCTTGTTTCCAGACTTTCTCGGTTTGAGCTTCAACACCTGCAACTGCATCCAATATGGTGACTGCTCCATCCAACACTCTCAACGATCTAATGACTTCGAAAGTAAAATCTGCATGACCGGGTGTATCGATCAAATTAATCTTACTTCTATTCCAAGGGATGGTAACTGCTGCACTTTGAATGGTGATACCCCTATCTTTCTCCTGGGTTAGATAATCTGTAACAGTGTCACCTTCATCGACATTACCAATTCTGGCAGTCAACCCACTGTAAAACAACATTCTTTCTGTAGTAGTGGTTTTACCTGCATCGATATGGGCAATGATACCAATATTTCTAACGTTTGGAAGAGGAGTGTTCAAGAGCTTTTGGTATTCATCATTAGCTGTTGCGTATATTGGTCTTGTTGTGTGCAGTAATCTCTTCAAATGCTTGTGGAAAGATTGCTGCAGTAACCTTTTAATTACTATCATAGCTTTTTGTAGGTTTATATGATACAGTGGTTGTTCGTTTGTGGTGTATTAGTAGTAGATGAAGGTCTTTTGAAAATCAAAAAAATAAAGAACTTGAACAGCCTCACCTTCATATTTTGAAAAACAATTAAAATAAATTCGAACGATGAGAAAAAAAACTTGGTGTATTCCCGAATACTGACTGATCTATACAACTGGTTTTTCTTTTGCTAAAAAAGTAGTCCTTGAACTTGTCTATATACGCCATAATAATAACAGAATCTACGAGAGATGAATACGAGTAAGTGATTGTAGTTTTTTTGTTGGGGAAAATTAATTCCTCTGAGTCACATACAGCTCAAGTTACTAACAGCTCAACCCAAGATATTATAGATGACGACTTTGATATCACAAAAACATATCTAAAGTTTTTGGAAGATGACCCAGAAATTACCATGCCTGTTGCGGCTATTGAGGCCTTAGTGACTATGCTCAAAATTAAGCAACCGTCTACATCTTCAGAGTTAATGAATCTTCTCTCTGACGCAACAACACAGCTGAAAACTTCAGTTCCAAATGCAATCTCATTATCAGCCGGTTGTGATTTGTTCACCAGATTCGTGCTAAGAAACACACAACTATATTCACATTGGGAATCATGTAGAAAACACCTAGTTGAGAACGGGCAATTATTTTTACAAAGAGCTAAAGAAAGTAGGGAGCTTATTGCCAAATTTGGTTTGAACTTTATTAAAGATGACGACACAGTACTTATTCACTCTTTCTCAAGAGTTGTCCTCAATTTATTAGTCCATGCAAAATCCAAATTTATCAGATTTAGAGTGTTCGTTACTGAAGCCAGTCCTGGCGTAGTTGATTATGACGGTCAAAAAATGGCTGATGCTTTAAGACAGCACGGCATCCCAGTTTGTTTGATCCACGATTCTCAGGTCGGCTACGTTTTGAACAAGGTTGACAAAGTGTTCATGGGTGCAGAAGGTGTTTCTGAAAGTGGTGGTATTATAAATCATATTGGTTCTTATCAAATTGGTGTACTTGCAAAAAACGCAAACAAACCGTTGTACGTTGTCTCTGAATCACACAAGTTTGTTAGATTGTTCCCATTGTCACAGGATGATTTACCAGTTTTCAAAAACTCGCAGTTGAAGTTTACTACTGATAAAGATGACAGTTACAACGATTTACACCATTTGGATTTCACTCCTCATGAGTACATCACTGCTTTGATCTCAGACTTAGGTGTGCTTACACCTTCTGCTGTGTCTGAAGAATTGATTAAAATGTGGTATGATTAAAAGATGCGACAACAGTTTCGTATGTGCATTTATTTATGCTTCTCCTTTTATTACTTATTCATATACGATATATTGTTTTTAAATAACAAATAGATTTGTAACTTAAATAATAATGAATAACATAGAATGTCTATAAAACTTTTCAGTCAAACTTAACCTTCTTACCCTTAGATTCGACGATAGCAGCGCTTTGTCTTGCAGCACCGGCTAAAGCAACAGATGACTTGACTCTATTGTTAGAAGCCATGTCGTTAGTATAACCACCTCTAACAGGTCTATTATTGTTGTATGGTTGTCTTGCAACTTGTTGTCTTTCTTGGAATCCGCCTTTTGGTTGGAAACCTTTTGGTCTTTCTCTTTCTCTTCCTTGTCCTCTATTTTCATTAGAATAACCGAAATTTTGTCTGCCGTTGGTGGAAACTGGTGGATCTCTTGGAGATTCTTCAGAATCATCATTTTGGGATCTTTTAACAACTCTTCTAGCTGATCTATCTTCACCATATTCCATTCTCAATGGTCTGTTTATCAGTTTTTTACAAGATTTGTCCTTTAATGCAGCAGTTGGGCCTTCTTCATCTTTGAAATCAATGAACGCAAAACCTTTACATTTACCGCTGTCTTCGAAGGTAGCCATTCTGATCTTAGCAATGTCACCACAGTGTCTGAAATGTTCTTCTAATAGTTCTTGTGTCGTATCAAATGACAAGTTACCAACAAATAAGATTCTTGACGGTGGGTTTTTTGACAACGCCTCTTCCTTTGGCTTCTCGGGTCTACCTTCGTACGAATGAGCGTCTTTGATCAATAGTTTTCTACCGTTTAAATCAGCTTCAGATAATGAGATGGCGGTACTAACGTGGTTTTGTCTCTTGAAATCAACATATGCGAAACCTTTAATCTTGTTAGATTTCTTTGGTAGGTTAATTCTAGTGATATCTTTTTCTCTAATGGCGACTGGTTCACCTTCTGCGGTTTCATTAGTATATTCTGGAAGCTGCGTAGATTTGGTAGTTAAGAATTGGATTAAGTCTTCTTTAGTAGTTTCGTAAGATAAATTACCAATCCAAACACCAATCTTGGATTTCTCCTGATGGACTTTCTTTTCGGCTTCTTCTTCTTTGGCTTCTTCTTCCTTTGGATCAACAGGTGCAACTTCAATGGATTTTCTTTCTTGTAATTCTTCTAAGGTAATTTTACCCTTTTTCAACATTCTTTGCTCCTTTTTCGATAATGGAGTATCTTCATCAAGCTTGATTTCAATTTCTTCCAAATCACAAGCCTTTCTCTTCTTGGATTTCTTAGGTTTATCTGCTTTGCTTGATTTTTCTTCTTCTTCTTCGCTATCAGATGAGCTCTTCTTTTCTATCTTTTCTATCTTCTCTTTCTTCTCTTTCTTCTCTTTCTTCTCCTTCTTGTCCTTCTTTTCTTTCTTGATCTTTGGTTCTGTGACAGACATTATAATTTATGAGTGAATTTTTGTTTATCTTTAGCCACTATAACTGGTTCTTAGATTCAAACCACCTGTTACTTAGATAGACAAACTTTTAACAATATGGATGGAACTATAATGAAACAAAAAAAATATTTTTTTTCGCATAAACGCACCTCCACAAATGGGAGTCTACGATAGAGGGAGTAATCGACGCCAAAAATTTAAAGGTCGATTTGATGAAGTCGATATGTTTTTGAGCACTTTAGTCAAGTGATGCTATGAGAAGATGTACTTTTTGTTTGAGCAGTTAGAATAGATCTAATTACAATCACAGCTACGTTATAAAGTTGGAACGTTTCAGGAATATAGGGATTGTTTCGTAATCAGGTCCAGATGAAGTTTCCAAATTCAGTGAGATGATATGTATTTAATGGAAAGGAAACCAAAACAAACATTCAAATGTCATATGCAAACAGCTGTATACACTGTTTGAAGTCTTTTATCATATCACATACTCTGTCACCAGACTGTCTGATTTTTCCTTTGCTTTTAAAGCAATCAAAGGTACTTTGAAACAGAAAAAAAGAAAATATTTTTCGGTATTTTAATACATTCCAAAACCAAAGAGTGACGCTTCAGATTTTTACAGTAATAGGAATGTAAGTGGCAAAGCACTTGAAACGTTTTGACACAGTGTTTAAGAAAACTTTCAAGTGTGCTTTCAATAATTTCAAATTTGAAAAAAGTCATTGAGAGTAGGAAAATAATCTGAAAAATTACTGAATTGGGACAAAGCAATGATGAGGTCTAAGAGTAACTTAACAAATATTTGAACTATCAATTCAATTCCAAACCGAAAATGAGTAAGCACATAGATAAAGAACAGATTCTTCGTTTTTTAAATCAGATAAGTCATAATGATTTTCATATTAATTATCCATCAGACCAGATCACTCTTTAATCAATAGCCTTGCAAAATGAACTCTAAATTAGCCGCTTCCAAGACTGAAGCTCCTACGAAGACTCTGCTGACTACCAAAGTTTATGGGATAGATTAACCAAGTCATCTTCTGCTTGGGATGTCACCATTGCTTGAATTTCCAAAATATGTCCAACTAGTTTGTGCTTCATTTTGCAACCGAACTGGTAATTTTTTTGTACCGTTTGTGCTCATCTATTAAGGTTTTGTTTATTATGGTGCTTTACAATTATAACGGCGCCAGTTCTTACTGATCTTTGAAATCAAACGTTTTGTTTTCTGCTTTCTTTAGTTGCATTTAGGTTTTTTGTTTTGATTGATTCTCAGTATTTTTTTTTTACTTTTGATACCATATATATGCCGATTAATAGGAGGAATAGGCTCTTTTTATTCCAATACTTAATTCATACACAAAGTTATAAATAAGGGTGATATATGCTGTAGTGTTGATTCACCTTAGCAAAATTGAAATTAATTGAACTTTCATATTAATCAGATAACAAATAAATAGAGATTTGTTTTGGGGGCTAGATATATATATGTAACATTAAAATTGTTTTGTTGGATGTTTTAGGGAGCAGTTTATTGCGGCGACAAATTGCTTTTATTGAACTGGAATCTATACAACAGAAGTGTAAGAGACAAATAGCTAACGTGAAAAAATTAAAAGGAAAAACATTGAGCAACCTAACATGTTTTTGAAAAGACTAGCTACTGTTAAGGGAAGGAGAAAATCCAGTTCAATCACATACTTTTTTTGATCGGTAATCGTAAGAGCAAAATTGCAAACCTTAATATTCTGATTTAATATCAAAAAATACACTCAGGCAATAGTACAACCCCAAGCAGAAGATGACTTGGTTAATCTATCCCATAAACTTTGGTAGTCAGCAGAGTCTTCTGTAGGAGCTTGAGTCTTGGAAGCGGCTAATTTAGAATTCATTTTGCAAGGCTATTGATTAAAGAGTGATCTGGTCTGATGGATAATTAATATGAAAATCATTATGACTTATCTGATTTGAAAAGAGGAAGGAATAAAACTCCTTATATATCATCAATTTCCAATTTTCAGGTGGAGTGAGTGAAGTACCGATTGGAGTCATTGAGTTGTCCTAATTTGGTAACTTTTGATGTGTTATTTTCGAGGAACGAGGGTAAGTGACAACTAAAAATATCGGACATGAGATTGAGGTGTTTCAAAGTTTGAAGTTCATTCAGCCAGCAGTGGAATATTTTTTTATTTTGCGTAATTTTATAAACACAGACTTGTTGCATTAACTATCAGCAAGTTTTTGTCAATTGGCTTCTAATTGGGTCAGTATAAACACCTTTCAAAGTACTTAAGAATGAGATCCAGACACAAACGGCCAACTTCAGTCAAATCAAATGCTGAGTATTTTTACTTAAACATGGGTTATTAAAATAAATAAAAATGGCATTCGTCCAAGGATATTATAGTATTTTGAAAACTTTGATTTAGAGCCGTTGAAAATTTTGGAAATTTTCTATTTGAATGTCGAGATATTGTACATCTGTTATTAGTTACTATTTAGATTTTTGAAATATACCCTGATTGGGTTTATTACGTGCATATCCATAAAGCCCAGGAAAATATGTTTATATCTTGATATAATTTCCTTTCTTTATGTTCCTTACAAGGTAACTCCATGTTAATTACTTGCATATCAATATTTTACGAAAAGTTCGGAGTTTACTGAAAAATTGGAAATCGGGGGAGGTTTGAGGATCCAAAAATTTCCTAATTAGGACAATCCAATGATTTGGGAGCGAAACAAAAACACTGATTATGGTTCCAATCAAGTGTGATTTCATTGGGAGTAATGAATCAGATTTTTGAAAATTTGCCTGATTGAGATCATTCAATGTTAATTGCCAAACCTTTGGTAAGGAGGTCAACTTTGAAACATGTTTGGGAATTTTTCTACCAGATCACAGTAATTGCTGCAGTTCAATATGATCAAGCTAGGGTATTGTAAAAAGTTTACAATTTATGATCTGGAAAATAATATAAATATAACTAATTTCTCTTGAGTTTAATAGCATTCAACACTTTTAAATGTTTTCGAATAAAAGCATCCAACAAATCAAATCACTGTTTATTAATAAACTTCCAAAATGAATTCTAAATTAGCCGCTTCCAAGACTCAAGCTCCTACAGAAGACTCTGCTGACTACCAAAGTTTATGGGATAGATTAACCAAGTCATCTTCTGCTTGGGGTTGTACTATTGCTTAAGCTAAAAGTGTTTCTGGACTATTCGCTATTCGCTATGCATATCCTTTTGTTGTGCTGCTTCCCTCGTTCTACTTTTGCTTTTACCAGATGCAGATTGAATGAATTTGACTTCACTGAATTTGACCGGTGCTCTATCTTTTTTTTATGCCGAAATATTTATAAATAAGGAACGTTTCGTTTTCTTTTGATTAACGATTGACGTTTTGCTATCTCATATACCTGCTTGCAGGTATTTTTTCTTCGGTCTTTATCTTGTTGTTTTTAAATTTATTAATACCTATAGTTCTCAGATACATATTCAATTATATAAGCTAGGATTACGACTAAATACCACTAAACTAATTCACTAAATAAACCAACACTGACAAACTCGCAAGTTCCTACTGGCTGTAAAATTGTCCCAATTGGGAAAGTTTTTTCCTGTCTCTCAGCTGATTATGTCATCCTAATGCTTTTTATTTTTTTCTTTTATTTCACTTTGTTTTATGTTGCCAATTAATCTGATTAGTCTTTCACTTTCCTTTAGATTACTAATTATCCTTTGGATCAGTTCTTCTTTAATTAACAGAGTATTTATTCGATACAAGCATAATAAAACCTGAAGATAGCGCTAACTTTCTATCAGTTGAACTACACAAAGACCTTCAAAGCGCATTGAAACTATAGTCTTTTGCCACACAAAAAAAAAACAGAAGACATTGTACAAGCCATTAAATCATACTATATTACAACGATAATAATAATAATAATAACAATAATAACAGCATAACTTACACAGAAAAAAATTGAAAAATGAGTGCCATATTATCAGCAGATGATTTAAATGATTTTATATCCCCTGGTTTAGCATGTATAAAACCAGCAGAGGTGATAAACCCGGCACCAACACCAACGAATCCAATGACCGGTGAGTTGGAAATTCATATTGATATTGATGGGAATGCAATGGAAGTCACCAAAGAAGGTGCTGCATCTAAATTACAACAAGCACAGATCTCGTTGGCTGACTGTCTTGCGTGTTCAGGTTGTATCACATCAGCAGAAGAAGTTTTGGTTGCACAACACTCACACAAGGAGTTAATAAATGCTCTGAAGAACAATGAAGATGGTAGTAAAGTGTTTGTTATGAGTATATCGCACCAATCGAGATGTTCATTAGCAGGTGCTTTACAATTAACCGTTGAACAACTAGATAAATTTTTAATTCATTTGTTTGTGAATAAACTTGGATTCACTAACGTTGTTGGCACAGGACTGGGTAGAAAAATTGCCACTGAACAAATCACCAACGATATAATCACAACTAAATCAAATAATAAATCAAAGGGTCCAATATTGAGTTCAGTGTGTCCAGGTTGGGTGCTCTATGCAGAAAAGACGCATCCGTATATCTTGCCACTAATGAACACAGTCAAATCTCCTCAACAAATAACAGGTCAGTTATTGAAAAAATTAACAAGTTTAGAAAGACAAGTGGACATGAGTGAAGTGTACCATTTGTCTCTCATGCCATGTTTTGACAAGAAATTGGAATCCGCAAGACCAGAGATCCATGATCAAGCTCAAGATACTGAATTAAAGGATGTTGACGTTGATTGTGTGATTACACCAAAGGAATTAATCCAACTATTACATGATGAGCAGATTGATATTGACTCCATGTTGGAAGAAATTGCGTTGGATAGCACAGAAATTTCTGCCGTTTACGATAGATATGCACCAAATGGATGGTTAACACCAGTTGCTGATTCATGGTTGAACGATGAAGGATCTGCATCTGGTGGTTATGCGTTACAATATTTATTAAAGTTGAAGGAACGTCACTTGTTAGACAATAGCAACTCTGATGAAAACGCCATTCAAGTGAAAGTTATTGAAGGGAGAAATTCGGATATTTACGAATTACGATTGGTTGATATAACGACTGGACAAATTTTAGGTTCATCTGGTGTTGTTAATGGATTCAAGAACATCCAAAATTTAGTTAGAAAGCTAAAGCTAAGTACTGCAGGTCCAACAGGTGCGAAAAAAGTTGGTAGTGGTGGTGGATTAGCAGCTAGACGTCGTGCTAGAGAGCTTGCCAAGAAAGGTATTGTTGAAGGCGAAGGTGAAACCATCACTTCACAAGCAACTGTTCAATCAGTTGAAGTTGCAGACATTTCAAAATGTGATTTTGTCGAAGTGATGGCATGTCCAGGTGGTTGTATCAATGGTGGTGGTCAAATTGCCGGGCCAGCTGAAAAGGCTAGTAGAGTTTGGATTGAAGAAATTGATGGGTTATATAACAGCATCCCTGTTTCCAAAGTGGACAGGGAAACACTAGGTGGATGGGTTAATAGGTTTTTAAGTGAGTTTGGCGTCAGTGTTGATCGGTTGACTAGAACTTATTTCAAAGAAGTTGAAAAGCCAACTGATACGACGTCTATTGCATTGGGATCTAAATGGTGAAAACATTTGGAAAAATTTTATATATATACGAAACACATAAACGTTTTTAATTAATTTATTTATTTATTCATATAGCATATGTAGTTTTACAATTAACTACAACTCATAACAATCAATATATTGCTAATAATTTGTAAATATATCGTTTTCAGGAAAAAAAAAGAAAAAAGCCGTTATCGGGGACTGAAATTTTCCTCTAAAAATTTCCTCGAGAGAGCAATAAGTGTGAAAGTCACGTGATGTGTGGAGACATGCAGAAAGGAATTAATTGAAACCCCGAGTAAAAAAAAGACGACCGACGCAAAAAACAACAAAACAGCAGAGCCGTTAGATAAACTGAAAACGGATCCCAGAGAGGACTGTTCTCTTTTCGCTTTACTAGCAAGCGTTTTGCTTTGTTGGCTGAATCTTGGGGGACTTTCTTTTTCCCTCGCTTACGCCGGAGTTGTCAGCTACGTTATTCTACTTTAGGAACATTTTCCACTCCGCCCGTTTGGATGCACCGCAGTTTAGTTTGGTTGAATTGGGATAATCCCGATCTGAGACTACAGCGTGTGTGTGTTGCCGAAATGTGATACTATGATAGTGCAAATACAAGGGAGGAGAAGAGAGAAAATACGGTTATTGTGTGTACATGTCATATGTGAATCATCTACTTTGGATATCATGGGCTAGTTCTTCGTGGTGGAGAAATTCGTGGGGTATTTGGATTATTTCGGTAAAATATTAAGGTCAAAGGAGGTATCGTCCAAAAAAGCTGTAAATAATTATCTCCTGTATTCGCCGTTGGGTAGTAGAACTAGCATCTATCTATCTATGCATCCATCTTTTTCTTCTCCCTGGATGAGTAATGTGTAAATTCCAGGATACCAAGCCCGCCAATCACTAAACAAAAACGGGGGACCAGATTGTATTGTATTGCTACTGTACCTACTACCACCACCCACAAACTTACACGAACGGCATGCACGGACAGGAGTGGTCCTCCGGTGGGGACTCCTCGCGCTTGCCCAAGATGCTGTGGCGCCCTGCTAATATCAAATCAATCCCCTATAGGTAGGGGAATAAAACCTCTTTTACTAATCAAATTTTTCTAAATCCACACTTTTAAATCATAATCTTGTTCAATCATAATTTTAATATACCATGTACACAACCACAATTGAATTCACCATCTCTTCACCTGTAAAATGGTTCCAAGAACCATTAGATTATTATAGGGTCAATCGCTAGAAAAACTACTCCTCGAAAGTCCGATGAATCCCTCCTTTGTTCGTTCGCACTCGCCAAATTTTTTTGCTGGTCCGCGCACACTCACACTCTCACACTACTAGCAAAGATCCAACTGTTCAATCCAGTTCAATCAATTCAGTTCAATCAATCATTTCAGTTCAATCTTCCCCATTCATCCCCGGTGCCTAACCTTCTTTCTTGAACTGCGTAGTAATCTCTCAATTTACTCCGTATATTCCTGTATAATATATATAATCTACCTTGTTTCCTCCCTTTTTCTATCACAAGAGTGTTTTCAAAGCCAAAGAAAGTTATTGTTTTAGAAAAGCAAGTTTTCACCCATCTACTATTAATACACCACAACTGCGTTGATAATGTCTAATCCAATTCAATTCAAAGAAAACACTGTTGTTGTTGTCTTTGGTGCCTCTGGTGATTTAGCCAAAAAGAAAACTTTCCCAGCCTTATTCGGTTTATACAGAGAAGGTTACTTATCCCCAACAACCAAGATTGTTGGTTATGCCAGATCTAACTTAACCAATGAATCTTTAAGAGAAAGATTAAGACCATTCTTCAAAGCTCCAAACGATGAAGTTAAAGCCTCAATTGAAGAATTCTTAAAAATGTGTACATATATCTCAGCACCTTACGATACTCCAGAAGGGTACCAAGAGTTAGAATCTCAAATTCAAGCATTTGATAAATCAAAGGGTGTTACTGAATCTCACAGATTATTCTACCTGGCTTTACCACCATCAGCTTTCATTACCGTTGCATCAAAATTAAAGGAATTTGTTCATCCTGGTGATAACGGTATTGTTAGATTGATCATTGAAAAGCCATTCGGCCATGATTTAGAATCTGCGCAAGCATTACAAAAACAATTGGCTCCGTTATGGACCGAAGAAGAATTGTATCGTATTGATCATTATCTAGGGAAAGAAATGGTCAAAAATTTGATTCCATTCAGATTCGCAAACGAATTCTTGACTGCATGTTGGAACAACAAATTCATTAAAAGCATTCAAATCTCATTTAAGGAGGCCTTCGGTACTGAAGGTAGAGGTGGTTACTTTGACAGTATTGGTATCATCAGAGACGTCATACAAAACCATTTATTCCAAGTTTTAACTTTATTAATGATGGAAAGACCAAGATCATTTGATGCAGAAGCAATTAGAGATGAAAAGGTGCGTGTTTTGAAGTCAATTAAACCATTCGATCCTAAAAACGTGTTAGTTGGTCAATACACAAAGTCTTTAGACGGTACTAAACCAGGCTACCTTGACGATGAAACTGTTAAGCCAGGTTCTAAGTGTGTCACTTTTGCTTGTATGGCTTTAGAAGTTGAAAATGAAAGATGGGAAGGTGTTCCAGTTATCTTGCGTGCTGGTAAAGCTTTAAACGAAGGTAAAGTTGAAATTCGTGTGCAGTTCAAAGAAACTTCCAATGGTATGTTCCACTCCATAAACAGAAACGAGTTGGTTATTAGAGTGCAACCAAACGAAGCTATGTACATGAAGATGAACACCAAGGTTCCTGGTGTCACCAACAAAGTTGCCGTTACTGAATTAGATTTAACTTATAAGAGTAGATACTCCGACTTTTACATTCCTGAAGCTTACGAATCCTTAATCAGAGATTGTATGCAAGGTGACCATTCCAACTTTGTTAGAGATGATGAATTGGACATTTCATGGGGTTTGTTCACTCCATTGCTGAACTATTTAGAAGGCGAAGATGCTCCAGTTCCAGAACCATATACCTACGGAAGTAGAGGACCTGAGGGGTTGAATTCATACTTGGAGAAAAACGGTTATGTTCATCAAAACAGAGCAGTTTACCAATGGCCAATTACCACTCCAGATGTTTTAAAAGAAAGTAAGATGTAAAAAAAGAAAAAAAAGGTAACAAATTTGTTTATCGGTTGATTACTTTCTGTATTTAAATGATAATAACGATCCCATATGTTTACGTTTTTTTGTTTTGTTGTTGATAGCGTTGTCTATGTTAATAGTATTGTCCGTGGCTAACTGTGCGTCGGTGTGTTGAATTTTTCTTCTTCCTTTTTTATCTTTTTATTGATTTTTTTTTTTTTGTCTTATGTTTCTCTGATTTTCTGTTTGTTTTTGTTTGTGTTCTTTGTTCTTATCTTCTATAATTAATATACAAACCCGTCTGAATATATTATTACAATTATGGGGGTACTCCTGGTGGTTTATATACTCTCTGTTCTCTTAGACAGCTGTGATGTTTTTTTGAGCTTCACATTTAAACTTTTAGGTGTGAGTTTTTCTTTTGTTTTGGTTCCCTTTTCTATTTCCGTTTTTGCGATAGATTTTATATACATCAAATTTGCAGAATATAAAACAAAATATTCAAACAACTAGTATCGGGTAGATTTTAAAAATAATATGCCTATTTGGAATTTTGAAAATGAAGAAATGGTAACAATTTACACTCCAAATCATTAAAAAGCTTCAATATTTTTAGTTTGAGTAACATTCAAAACTTTTCTGAAGGTTTTAAATTAATAGCAAGCTACTCCTTATTAGTTCTAACCGAATGCAAACTTGTATAAACAATTAACACCAAAACAAACTATTCCCTCCCCAAAGTATTTACCAACAACACAGGTACTGTTGCAATTCCCTGTGTTTTTAAGTAATCACCCGCTTTTTAAATTGACAGTAAACTGCCTGGGTTTGATTTAAAGTTGTTTTCTTTTTTCGATTTAAACGAATTTCAAGTGCAATCAATCGATCAAATAAATTTACTGGACCTTGCTTTTTCAAAAGTTTTATTCCCAATTGGTTTCTCTACACTGAATATTTTAGTTCAATTGCATAGTAAATACTCAGAAAATTCAATCAGGATTTGAATATATAAAAAATATCATTACATTCTGACACACATTACATTTTCTCTCACAATGTCTTCTGCTGCTGCTATTCCAGAACAAAACGGTAGTGCTGCCGTTCCGGCAGCTACATCACAAACACAAGAAACTCAACCGAAGAAAGGAATAAAGAAACAAACAACAGCAGAGATAATTGCTGAAAACATGGCCGATCCAAAGAAGAAACTACGGAAGAAGGAGGCTGTTCCTGTGCCTACGTTGAAATACGTTTGGCTAGTTGGTCATTCAAGTACGATTTTCTTTGGTTTGGTTTATTTCTATTATTATTGTACTTTCAAATCAAGCAGATTCATTCTTGCTAAGATGATTTATAGATTATCATTGTCTGGTGTATTGGCTTCTTACACAGTTGCAATTTTGTCCCAATTTAATAAGAAGTCCTTGCCTAATTACTTTTCTTTGATGATTACAGAAAATTTCCAATATTTATGTCTGGCGTTCGTTTGGTTTTTCAACAGAAACTCTGCATTCAAACTAATTCCATTTTGGATTATTTCGATCTTACAACTTTCAAGCTTTTTGAAACTCAAACCAGTTTTAAAATTAGACACAATTTTTAAGAAAATCATCATTTATGATGAAGTGTTATTGTTTGTGTTGTTATTAATTGATACTTTATTGATGAGAGGCAATTCCGGTTATGGACTGGTCATTTACGCCATGTTTTATTGGTTGAGATTACTGCATAGTGAAGATACTAGATTCTTTATTTACTCTATTATGATGAAACTGGATGGTGTGATGTCCAAGCAAAAGAACGAAAAAGTTGTTCATATTTGGGCCAAGACGAAACATTTCTTGACTGTTAAACAAAGTAAGTTTGAATCTCAATATTTATGATTTAAAAACATGAATCAATCAATTAAACCATCCACTTTTTACAAGAATCAAGTTAGAAGGGTGTTTCTTTTGTACAAAAAAATTTCCTTTATTACACACATATGATCTTTTTAGTAATTCAAATGTTTTTGTTTAGTGAGTGTATGTATGTTATTGTTTGTTTAGAATGTATAGGTTGAGTTTTTTGATATGTACGTTTCTGCTTATAATGACCGTAAAACTATTGAACATTTTGCATCCATTAGGTTAGCACACAGAGATTGACAAGTAAACCGTAAATGAATTTGAGACGTGACATATCATTATTCCCAACTATATACAAACTATAAACGATAAGGTTTCAACGCGATACTTTGAATACATTCAATTTTTATAATTTTTCCTTTTTCGTCAGAAGAGCTTTGGTAAGATTGTTATCTTCATGAAATTTTTGGTTCAGAAGCAGAACTGAAAATTATATTCATCATATGAAAAAAGATTGGAAAAAAAATATTTTAAATTTAATGTATTCTTTATGTTCACACATTGGTCAAATATCAAATTAATCGAAAGTAATCTTTCTTTCTTTTGTTCAAAAGATACTTCGAAGACTTTCGAAAAAAGTACAACAAAAGGTAAGAAGAACTTTCAACTTTCTGATTGCACTACTCAATAAATTGATATAGACTCTCCTCCAATTCTAGGCTCATAAATTGACTAATTGTTTTATCGTTTCTTTCAAAATCAAAATAAAAAAGGGGTATTAATGTAAGGATCAGATGGTGATGCATGATATTCTGAGGCTCATTTTTTCTTTCGATAATTCACCGGAATTGTTAATGTGTAGACACAATCATCATATCCGAAATATAAAACAAAAACAAGAACAAAAATCGATAGATTTTAAAACAATAATCAATTTATGTAACATAGCACTAAAAGGTACCTTTTGCTTTTCTGTTTTGACTAACATTAGATTTAGGTTACTTGAGTACTAGCCTTAGTGCTCACAAACCGCCAACAGTATGGTTACTATGGAGTTGCAGTAATAACCTAAACAAATAGACAAAAGAAACATCAAACTGTGGCAATCATACTTCATTAAAAATCAATCATTTCTAATTGATCGTGATTTAGTCTCCTTGCCAGGTACTTGAGAAAGAAAACTGACGAAAGACAAATTTAAGCAGGGTTAATTTATACATGTTTTGAAGTTTGCCAAAATGTATCAAAAAATTTTCAAACTTCGTGAGCATGCTAAAGTTTAGACAGTACACGACTTTTCAATCATTTGTTTTGACCTTCTATTAATTAAGGGTTAAAAGTATCACTTGGAGGGTACTATTGATAATATTGGGACCATCATTTGCTCAACACCCAACGAATAGATATATGATATAGATGTACAAATGAAATTACTATACTGGAGATAAATGATTTTAATTTGATAGAACTCATAAACGAATTACTTTATAAAAAAAATAAACTATTAAAAGTATATTTCTAAACTATTAGTATACTAAACACAGAAGAAACCAACGTACATTTGGATATAAGATATAAAATATGAAACTCAATAAACCTATTCAGATGCAGTAGCACGGGTGTAAACGTATTGCTTAGAGTGCTTTAAAACTGGCTTGATGATACCATCTTCTTCTAATTGTCTAATGGCAACTCTGGCAAGGGAACCACCAATCTTTAATCTATCGACAAGAACAGAAACAGAAACGTATCTGTAAGTTGGAACATCCTTTAAGATTCTGTCGTATTTTTCTTGGTCTAACAAAACTAAATGTTGAGCCTTGTCCTTAACCTTACCCTTGGACCACTTCTTCTTGGACTTCTTACCACCAGCCATAGCTGCGGCGGCCTTGGCGGCCTTGGATTGTTGAATCTTTGGAGGCATTTCTATATTATGAATAGGTTAGTCAGTTAGTAAATTAGTCTTTTGTGGAAAGTGATGAAGAATAAAACTTGAGCTTAGAGTTGCGCTTGACATCTGTTTGAAAGATTAAAACCTGAACTGCATAGGAAGGATTGTCGTTTGTAACTAATTTCTGCTGCTAGGATCATTACTTAAAAATGGAGAATGAAATGACGTATCAATCGTGTTTCTTCATGTTGTGTTTGAACCTGTACACACTCTTTTTGGAACTATTCATGCAATCGAGCTCCGAAGAGTGAACATATCATAATATTAGAGGTAATTATGACCTCAGAATACATGGATAAATATAGCTTATTAAATCTGTGATATAATTACATTCGTGTTAGAGAAGTTGGCGATCTTCTTCTGGATGTGTTGTAGTTTTTTCATCAATATGTGGATTCATTGAAATCAACTCTAATCTGATTGGCAAATCCTTCAGATCATGGACCATTGTTTGCAGAAGGAGGTGCCGCATATTCATATTTCCAAATCATAGTTGTTTGTTTGTTTCAATTTGTTGCGTAGCAATTCAATTGTTTAGTTCTAATTGTAAAGGTTCAGTTCAGTTCAGTTCAGTTCAGTTCAGTTCAGTTCAGTTCAGTTCAGTTCAGTTCTTCAGTTCAGTTTAGTTCAGTTCAACCTTTGACAAAACAGATAGTCTTAGTTCTGCAGTTATGAGTTATGCTGTTTAATGTACATACTGTTTAATTATGTATCCGATACTGTGAGGAAAGACTCTTTTCAAAGATGCTATGGACGTAAAAACAGCTACTTTTGTAACTTAGATAAATAAAGGCAAGCATGTATATCCCATCATCAGAGTGAACGAGTTAGAGGATTTGGACAACAAGGTACAGTGCGAGCGTCAAGCGCAGAAAGTGAAAGTCAGTACACATTGATAGGGGGCGGGGGTTCCATCGAGGCTAGTCACGAAAATTCTTAGTCCGCACGTAAAATTCAAAACACACGGGAAAATTTTTCAAAGGGCAGGGAAGGCGGCCGTGTAGCTGTTGTGACGGTGAGCAACATAGGTCACGTGAGACACGCCTCGCACCAGAACAATAATTTTTAAAATTTGATTTCGCTTCCAGGTTGTAAACCCTATAAAAGATCACGTGACAGTAAGAATAAATATTTTAATTTACACCCGAACACCTTTAATGGCCATTTTCATCTGCCAATGTTTTTTGCGGCTCCCTGTGAATGAAACAAATTCGAAACGGAAACAGGACAATTGATATTTGTTAACTGCCACGGATAATGTAGCTCAAACACCACATCTGAGACATTCTTAATTAAACAGATCTCAACTGTACAACTACTCACAGTCTCGGATTATCTCTGTTATTACCTCAGTGCTTTATATTATTTTCGACAATTTTGATTGCTATAGAAACTATCCAATTTTTTTTGTTGCAAATTGACAGTCAATTTATACATTTCACAAATCTCCGAGACCCCTAGCCACTATCCGAAAAATAAAATATAGTATAATACTACCAGTATGTCAGGAAAGAGGCAAATGACCCAATTGACAAAGGATGATGCCTATGCTATAGATAGACGAGAAGAAGAAGGTGATGACAGAGACGGACCAATTGAAGTCCCTAAGACTGCATCCAAAGATGTCATGGCTAGAAGAAAGATTGCACAATTTAAACCAAGATTGGCAGGTGCTTCTAAAGCAGTAGCTGCTCAATCTGTGGAATCCAAGCCTACTAACATGTTTTCAATGTTTTCTAAGCCAACATCAACTACTTCTTCCACTACAACTATCACCACAACCTCTCCGCAATCTACTAAATTAGACCAAAGAAAATCATTAAATGCAAACTTTCTTCAAGCTGTTAACATCGCAATTACTAAGAATGCTGTTTGTGATTTAAAACCAATTTTGACCAAATATATTGAATACTTTGATAAGATTGAATTGAACAAGATTGAAGTCAAGAACCTTGAAGTTCCAAAAGTTAATGTGAGTTCAAAACCTGCAGATGGTAAATTTTCATTTGGAAGTACATCTATTCCAGCATTACCAATAAAACCAATTATTCAAAAGATTACACCATCATCAACGACGACGACATTTATACCAGTGGCTGAACCAAAAGCAGTTGAAAAGTCATCTGCTGATGAATCCAAAAAAAACATTGAAATGAAGGAAGCGGCAGATCATAGTTCTGACA
The DNA here is from genome assembly GCA_003707645.2 of Ogataea trehalophila. Taxonomy (NCBI): domain Eukaryota; kingdom Fungi; phylum Ascomycota; class Pichiomycetes; order Pichiales; family Pichiaceae; genus Ogataea; species Ogataea trehalophila. Next base: position 47,081 of record PPKI02000047.1, read on the forward strand.
GTGAAGACGAAGAAATCAAGATTGAAGGTCCTTCTTTTAAGCTAGACGAAGTTCCAAAATCCAAATCTTACGGTTTCAAGTTCGGTTATGCTCCACCAGCTGAGGTTGATTCTGATTCCGAAGACGAAATTGAAATCAAAGGCCCAGCATTTACATTAGACCCATCAACGATAAAGAAGAATGGCGCATTCAAGCTACCGACTATTAATAAGAAAGACGAAAGTAAAACACAGGATACCCCTTCTACGGGACTCTTATTTGGTGCAGCAGCCCCTTCAACTACTGAAAAGAAGGAAGCTGCTAAACCATCTGGTGGATTTACTTTCGGTGCTGCTGCAGCAACTACCGAAAAGAAAGCTGATGCCTTTGCAGCAGAACCAACTGCCAAACCAGCTTTCACCGGATTTGGCTCAACCCCCGCTACTGATTCTAAAGCTTCATTCTTATTCGGTTCTACCCCAACCAGCCAGAAAGAAGAAGAAACAGCAGTTCCAGCAAAGCCAAGCTTTAACTTTGGAGCTGGATTTGGTTCTACCACCTCCACTACCACGGCCACCGAACCTAACACAGCTAAATCTGCATTTTCATTTACCAACACACCATCAAGTTCCTCCATGTTTGGAAGCACTGCTCCTGTCGTGAAAGCATCCGAATCTGAGTCAAAGCCAATCTCAGCTTTCAGTTTTGCTGCCCGAAGTGCAACCCCAACAACCTCCACAGCCAGCTCTACTGCTGGCTCTAACCCATTTTCATTCACATTGTCAAAACCATCAACCACAGCAACAGCTCCTTCAGCAGCTTCGTTTAACTTCAGTTTCTCTGCCCCAAAGAACGACTCAAGCTCCACCCCAGCGACCACAAACGACACATCATCATCCACCACTGAGGACCATGCTGACGATGAAGTGAAAGGTGACTTCACAGTTCACAAACTGACTGAAAGAATTGAAGTTAAGACCGGCGAAGAAGACGAAGTGACAATATACACTAAACGTTCTAAACTCCTAAAATTCAACAACGATTCAAAAACATATGAATCTCGAGGTCTTGGAGATATCAAGGTTTTAACAAACAAGACAACAAACAAATCGAGAATCTTGTTAAGATCCGAAGGTAATTCCAACGTTTTGTTGAATACTAGTATCGTTTCTGGTTTGAAATACGAGGCTACGGCTAATACTGTTAGAATACCGGTTGCTAACGTTAATGGTGGGATCGAGATGTATACAGCCAAAGTCAAGACACCTAAGGATGCTGCTGATCTAGTGGAGAAGATACAAAGTTGTCAATAATTGTAATTTTAATATTTTGTGTGTGTCTCCTTTTTGTTTTCAATTTTCTCTGCATAGTTTCATACTCTTTATATACCTATAGTCAGGTGATAAGATTTCATGGTTGTAATCCTTCCCTTTTATTCTTGAATGTTATCTAATTTGTTTGTTATTATTGGTTACATGAAGTTAAAAACGAATATAGTTAGTTTTTACTTTCATAAGAGACATTGTAGTGTGTATATAAATAAATAGAATTGGAGACAAAAATCAATAGAGATGTATAAAAAGAGGAAGATAGGAGAGCCTTGATCATTACAGAAAGAAAAGAGATTAACCAAAATATATATGACGTAGTAAACAAAAGTATTAATTAAAGCACAAAAGTGTATTAAATACAAACCCAATAGAAATTATAATTATGCCTTATTCTTCTTCAAAACTCCTCTTACATCCGTAATAAATTCTTCTTCATCACCAACGTCCAAATATTTAAACCCATTACTGCTTTTTAGGGCAGTCTTTGAATTTATGAATTTCAAGCAATCAAAACCAATCAAATTCATGACTTCACTCTCTGTACCCATCAATTTATAGCAAATTTTTTTCAATAATGCCAATTCAACTCTTAATAAAAATGAATCACCTTCAAAAATATAGATGTCAATGATACGAGATAAGATTGGCATACTCAGTTGCGTAGTAAATAGGTTTGAGACTGACTTTGTCAAATATTTGATTGGAGACAATTTAATTGTTTCAGTGAAATGATGGTATAAAGACGGTGCGATTGTTGATAAGAACGTGGAGAACTGGGATTCAATGTCTTTCAAGTATGCTGAATCAGTGTCATTGAGAGATGATTCGTTGTTTATCATAGATAATAATCGATGCGGCAGCTTTTTAGACAATAAAGTGGTGAATGCAACCAAAACCACTTTATCATCTTGCATTGCATTATACAAAACACAGATCAAATTCGTCACCTGTTTCAATGGAACATCTTTCAAGTTACCAGTCTCCTTTTGAAAAATCGTGAAACTTGTCATGATACGTAAAATCGATTCAAAAGTAACTCCTAATTGGAAATGTAACAAATTGGGGAAAGAATCTTGGATCCATTTGGAATATAACTCTATTGACTTGATAGATTCAATATCTTTTACGTTGGCTTTTTCGAACTTTCTTTGTGATATCTGATCTTTTAGTATCTTGTAATCGCATGCTTTGTTGATTATCTCCTCTGATTTTTCCAACCACATTTCCATTTGTTCGTTCGTTAGTTCATACCTGTTACCAATTTGTTGAGACCAAACACGGTATCTTATTTGAGAAGGAATTCCCCTCCACCACAATTCTCTTGTTCTTGGTAGACAAATCAATTGATCGTAAGCTTTCAATATCAACTTCCAGGATTTCAAATCTAATTCTTTTTGGGCATTTAGCCTTTCAAGCTGCTTTTGACGCTTGTTTAGCTTCTTCTTTTCCAGGTCAATTTGCTTTTCGAGTAAAATCTCGTAGTCCCTTTGGTGCTTTATAGTTTCATATTTGTCCTTTGGCGGCAAGTTTGTTTGGCGTGTCGGTGTTAGATAACTTAGTTTTTCTTTACCAATTAGAACGGCAGGTGGCGCATTTGAAGGTTTACTGCTGCTTTTATTGAAAGTGATCGGATTTGTTGTATGAGTGGATGATTGTGTTGAGGATAGGGATAATGAGGATGGAGCAGCCGGCAGGTGTTTGTAGTTAGTCAGTATAGATATTCTTTGCAGCGATTCGTTCAGTTTAGGATCTTCATTAACAGACAACAACTTCATCTCCTGAGATAGATGAAGATCTGCAGGGTCTTCAAAAAAGCTTAATTCTGAAAAATCTGAACCAATGGAAAAGATGGAGGAGGCCCTCGTCGTTGGTGAGCCGATGGTTGAAAAACTGGCTGTATAATGTATATTTCTAGGTTTTGGTAATGGTTTCTGGAATGTGAATTCATGATCATGCAAAGATTTTAGAGATTTTGAAAATGGGACGTTGTAAACTATTAGATCATCAGGTAGTTCGTCATCCGAGAGAAAATCAATAGAATTTACCAACTTTTGAGAATCTTGTTCAGCAGCTTGAATGATTTTGTTGATACTATTACAGTTGCTGCTGTTGTAAGCTGTATTTTTTTTAAAATTGATCTTACGCTTTTGATTTAGTCTATAACGTTGAGATGGTGTGAGCATTAGTAAATCATGAGAGTTATTCGAATGCTCTAAATTAAAGTTAGAGCTATTTGAGTAATTTAGCTTAGCAATATTACCAAGTGGATTGCTGCTGTTGTTGGTATTATTGAGCACAGTTGGTACACTTAATCTCGAGGTTCTTGAATTTGCTGAAGTAACGGAATCTGATGATATGTTTGATATTATTGAGTTGTTTCTTCTTATACGACTGGATCTTTGATTTTGCCTCATTGGAGAGTCTGGAGACAGGGAAACATCTTCAAAAGATTCTTGTATAATATCCAGGACTGGGTTTGAGACCTTGCTAACAAAATCAACCGAGAGCGGAGGCATTTCAATACCTTAGATCTTATTGTAACTTGTAACTTAGGTATGGCAGAAAGTCTATAGTTTCGTAAAATGATAAACAATTCAAACTTGTTAGGAAATGACGTGAATATCTTGTCTTGTCTTGTATATTATAATAGAGAGAACAGCAAACTGTAGTCGGTAATAAAGCGATTGGAATGTAAGCTGATTCTGATGAGCTGTTGTTGTTGGGTTGTTAGCGAGCGACTGATTAAAAAGGAGTGAGGAAAGAAATGAAAAGAGGGTGCAGTTTGTTTTGATTCAGCAATGCATAAACGAATAGCCAAAGATTCCATGGATATACGTAGTAATGCTTACTGACAATTGGTAACAATAAGTTGCAAATATGAGGCTACACAGGTGTTTTGTTTTTGGTCGTTCCGTGCCTTCTGAGAATTTCTCCATTTTTAGTGTCAAATTGTGAAAACGCGTTTTTTTGGGTTTCATTGATCGCTATACCCGCTTTAGGAAAAACATCAACATGTATTCTTTCCGTCGATATAGTTGGTGTTATGCTACATTCCATGCTTATTGCTTTATTTACCTTACTTCACCATAGTTGGTAGTCTCTCTGATTGTTGGAACAAAATCTAGATCCTGATTATTTGACTACCTCTTCGCCGTACATCTCGAATGGTTCAAGACAGGGGCACCGACCAAGGCCACTTTCGGTAGGGCGCATTATCTACATATACTCTATACATAGTCTATCTTCTTTCTTCCCCTGGCTCACATAAACACATCTTCATCAAAATATCACGTCCGATTATATGTTATTTGATTAAACTTTTTGTTTTGTATTATGTACATATAAAAATTGTATACGGCTGTGTGAACGTTATCGATTAGTAGCGTTTGAAAGCTACCACGCATACACAGATAAACACACAACCGATACATAAATATAAACAGACAGAAAAATAAATGGGAATAATAATATTAGACGTGGCAACAACACCTGTTATCAATCATATGTGATCAAAACAAAAAATAAGGTATCATTAAATGGTACTGTTCAAAAAATAAATAAATGCACGTGAGAATGGACTCTCCTCCCCCCTAATCTTTCTTCTTATCACTATTATCATCATCTTCCTTCTTATCAGAATCTTTATTCAAGATTCTTTTAAATGCTCCGCTTAAAAATGATTCAATTTTTTTCAAGTTGTTAGGGTGCTCATGATGGTTTTCTTTAACTTCACCATTTTCATCTTTTGAGTTTTCCAGATTCTCAAACGGTTTCCATGATGGATCCACTCTATTTGCGGTGTTATCACCGAATGCATCAGCCAAAGCTTCCAACAATGCGGTTTGTGTAGCATTTGTTGGTCTCATTGGTAAAATTTCAACAACAACTCTCAAATCACCTCTTTTGTTACCGCCGTATGGAACACCTTTACCTGTTATCGATATGACCCTTCCTTGCTGTGAACCTGCTGGGATCTTCAATTTGACAGCTTGCCCTTCCACAGTAGGAACCTCCACGATACCACCCAATGAAGCGGTAGTCATTGGAATTTTACATTTATAAATGATGTGGGCACCATCTCTAGTGAAATTTGGATCTGGTTGAACCCTGACTCTAATTATTAAGTCACCGTTGGTTAAATAGGTGCCCTTCGACTTTGTGGTATGTGGTGCATCACCGGCTCCACTGACTCTGACTCTAGACCCATCCTTGATACCCTTAGGCAATGAAATTTCAGTTTGTTTTAATTGTTGAGTAACACCTTCACCATGACAACCAGTACAAGCATCCTTAGGATTGATAGTGACACCTGAACCACCACACGATTTACAAGTACTTGCCATTTGGAATCCAGCTTGTAAATAGTGAACTTGAGAACCAGTACCACCACAAGCTCCACAAGTTGACTTTTTCTTTGAGGGTTTCAAGCCTGATCCATGACAAGTAGCACAAGCGCTCAAAGATTTGTAATCCAAACTTAAATTGGTACCGAATATGGACTCTTTGAAAGTAATAGTCTTCATTATTTCAATATCATCACCCTGGAAGTGCTCCACTGGTGATCTTCCACCTCCTGCACCTCTTTGTGCACCACCAAACAAATCTTCAAAATTGAATCCAAACCCTCCAAAGTCACCTTGACCAGCCTGACCACCAAAACCAGCAAATGGGTTACCGGCAGCACCATAGCCACCCTGGTTACCAGGATGTCCACCACTGCTTTGATCAAATGCAGCAGCTCCAAATTGATCATATTGTTGTTTCTTGGATGGATCAGACAAGATGTCGTAAGCTTCTTGTAGTGAATGGAACTTCTTCTCAGCGCCTTCTTCTTTGTTGATATCCGGGTGAAATTGTTTAGCCAACTTGTAGTAAGCTTTCTTAATTTCAGATCCAGATGCACTTGATGAGACACCTAGTGTTTTATAGGGATCATCCAATTGGGTTGGTCTCGTTGTATGAAATTGTCTTCTGGATATCTTGCATGCAGATGATTGTAAGACTGACTTTTGAGATATTAATTTTTTATATGAGAGAAGAGATCTTCTCATGTTGGAAATAAGTACGTTACTCATCTGTATCTATGTTTTAATGATGATTGTGGTATATGTATGGACAACTTTCTTCTCTGACTTCTGTTGAAATAACTCCGGAATACCTATAAGTTTATCTCTTTAGTATACTACTATTAAAACACTACAGTATGACAAAATGGAAAAAACTACGGAAATGTATTGTTACAGGGCTGCGCAACCACCTTTTTTTTTCTTTCTAGAATGGTCCAGAGAAAAAGAAGGGATTTTACCCCCTATTTCAATCGATTGTATATTCTAAAAGTACACTTGTCATTGATAATAAACAAAATAAATATAATAAACATTCAAACTACATATCACTCTCACACTCATCATTTGAAAGCTTCAGCAACTAAATCTTTCAACTCGTTAGCGGCAATATCGTCAGCCTTTTCACCACCGGAACCGTCGGTAACACTTTTGCCACTTGTCTCTTCTTCTTCCTCAGCAGCATTTGCAGTGCTCTCACCTTCACTTTTTTTAACATCCCCTTCATCGTCTTTATTTTCACCAAACAAGTTATTAATGATATCTTCATAAGTTGGGCCTGTGTCGACTTCTTTGTTCTTTTCTCCAGTTGTATCCGTAGTACTACCCGTGGTATTAGTATCAGTACCTGTATTGGGAGCAATAACAGCAGTAGCAACAGCTGCAGTAGCAACAGTTGAAGAATGATGATTACTAGCTTTAACAGATTCAGAACCAACAGACTCTGAACCAGCATCAGTCATAACAACGTCTTCTGGTGCAGTTTGAGTAGTTGGTCTGTTGAAACTAGTCTGAATATTACTGTTTCTGTTTCCTGTTTTTGGTCTCTTTAACTTATTTCCACGACCAGAACCAACACCAGCTTTATCTTTATCACCAGTAACGTTGAGTAAGTATTCAGGCAATTCTATTCCATTTTTCAAATAATACATTTTCCAGTTTCTTGCCTTGTCCTTTAATTGTAAACTAGTTCTATTCTTCAAAGTTTCGTTGACAGACCCACCTGGTCCATATAATTCCAAAATGGATGTCCAATGTGTCCCTTTTAGTTTTAAACCTTCTCTTAAGGCGTCTTCTTCAACTTGACTCCATGTTCTTCTAAAAGTCGATGGTCTGTTCTGTTTAAATACTCTTGACCTTCTGTTGTTTGAACCGAGATCAGCTTCCTCCATATTAACACCCACAGCACGGGAATTTGGATCAGGATTGCTATTATTATTGCTGTTGGAGTTTGATCCTGAGGTTGACTCTATGGTATTTGTTGATTTATTCGCTGAAATTGTATCCATGTGATCAAACGCTCTCTTTTGAGCAAAACGAATCGTTTGACTTGGATCTGGACTTGCTAGTTTCATCTTTGTTAACTCTGCAGTGATCTTACCCTTCGGACCCCAAATCAAAAACCCAACATTCTTACTAACATAGTCTAATAAATCGTTCAAGAATTTGATCCATTCGTATTTCTCCATAAGGGAATTCTCACCATCTTCGGATTGTTGAGCGTTAATCAATTTTTCTTTTCTTGAATCACAGCGAGTTAAGAAATCCAATTCTGCCGGTGTGAACATTGTTGAATTTCTAACTAATCTATGTTTCGTAGGGTCATAATTTGGATCTTTACGACGCAGTAGAATTTCATCTAAGTTATCAGGGAACAAATCTTGAATAATCTCATTCTTGGAACGGTCACCTAATTCAATAGCTGAGATAAAAGCTTGTGTTTTCAACTCTAAATACAAAATTGCTTGTGATTTTAAAAATTTGGTTTGTGAATGAGGCAGCCTTGGTATTTGCTTGGTTAGGTATGGATGAGATCCACTACCGACAGTAGAATGTAAAGTATCCTCTGGTTTTAAATGCGTAATTGATTTGGCCGGATCCAAGTTATGTGGAGGACAAAAAACATCAAGGAAGGCCTCATTCAAGAAAAAGAAACCCAAGTCAATTAATCCCAATGTTGCCAGTAGGAAAGTTGCTAAATTCACTTTCCGAAGGGTACTTTCAACAGTATCTTCTTTACCTTTCAAAAATGCAGGTGCAGGCAATCCATACTTCCAAACACCAAACGTTGCATTTTCAACAGTGAAAAACGGAGATTCTTCGGAATTGTACACTCTTTTAGTAGTCTCAAACAACTCAATCAAATTACTAAAGGCAATACCCGTGTATGATTCTCTATTTGAAACCAATTCCATAATTTTTTGGTATGGACCTTGTGAAATAATACGCAAGATCTGTGTTGATAAGTTGTCCAACACAGGTAACGTGCTTACCAAGAGTTGGATGTTAAACGATAAATGTGTTGGAGCCGTGATACTTAATGGTAACGCCGCCAATTGAGCATTAACAACATTAATCGGCTGAAATGAAGATTCTTGTTCTTGTAGTAATGCTCTATAAGCTTTTAATGCTTCAGTATCTTCAGTTTTTATTAGTTCAGAGGTAGAAGGAACCGTCAATCCGTTGAAATTTGTCGTACTTGTTGTTGTTTCAAGGAATTCCAATGGCTGATCTTGAGTGTTTAAGTTTTCTTTGTTTTCATCTGAAGTCGGGTTGGTACCAGCTAGCGCACTTTTAGTTTCAGATTTGAATTCAGAGCCTTCAGAAGGTTTGCCGGCGTCTGCAGATTCGGAATCTGGCGAAGGTTCTTGTTTGCTGTCAGGAGGATTGGTGGACTCTGTTGTTGTTATAACCGATTTCGATGGTTCATCAATCTCTATTTTCTCGTCACTGTTTGTGAGAATTTCAACTTCAACTTTTTCTGAATCAGTCATTGGCTTTTCAGGTTCTTGGTCTTTTTTGTCTGAAATTTCAGTGTATGACTTCTGCTTTTCTGTAGGTTTTTCAAGTTGGATCTCCTTAGGCTGTCGATCGTCTTCTCCAGTTTGTTCTTTTGAGACTTTTGTTTCATTGGCTTTCTTCTCTTCTTCGTCTTTTTTCTGAACGTCTTTATCCAACCTTCTGAAAAGCTCTAATTCTTTTTCCATATCAGCAGCAAACTTATCGGATGTTTGATCCTTTGTCTCTGCTGAGACAGATTGATCTTTGGTCTCAGAATCATGCTCGGTGCTGGCTATATGCCTTTCAATCTCCTTCTCAAATAAATCTTCTTCACGAGATTTTGGATCTTGTTCTCTTTCTGGTGATTGGCGTGATGAATTTCCAGTAGCTTTGCTTACTTTATCTTGAGTCCCTTGATCCGTTTTAGGCGGCTCTGCTTGACTTTCTTGATTGTTTGAGCTCTGTTGTTCAATAATTTTCTGTAAATGTAAATCTAATTCCTCATCATTCAGTTGGCCTATAGTGTCAAATTGGAAACCAGGGATTGGAGACGCCATATATTCCAAATCATCATTCTCAGTGCTTGCTGATTGTGGAGGGGGACGATTACTACCTGTTGATTTTGTGTCTTTATTTGCTAGCTGGAGATGTTCTGCTATATTTTCTTTCTGTATAGGTTCATCAGGTTGATTGTTCGTGGTTGGTGTTTCTTCTTCAGCTATTCGATCTGCCAGTTGCTCCACATTGAATTCAATTTTTTGTAACTCTTTGGCAAACTCAGATTCTATGTGATCTTGAGAATTACCAGTAGCGGAGTGTGCCTGCTGATCAGTTTCTTCTTGTTTTTGATCGGCCGTATAGGACATTGTATAGATAATTAGTGAGCAAAGCTTCTGATAGTTGTGAATGCAGATATAATTTATAGTATCTCGAATGACACAAATTAAAGGATGTGTTTGCGATTCTGGGAAGGTACTTCTTATTCTTATGTTTATAAAATTTTATTAATTTTATAAAAGACGTGCATAAAACACATTTGTAAAAGACCTAACCAAAACAGTATTAAACGGCTGTAAAAATTGAAAGAATTTGGTTTTTGAGACACCCTTACACATAAGCTTTGAAACAAACAAAAAAAGTCGACGCGACGCGTAAAAATTTGGAATTTCCACATTGGGCAAATTGAGTGCATAAATCTCAAGCTTTCATTCCTTGTAGTATCAGTATCAGTATCAGGTATGCTTCACATCCCTTCTCTTTCGTGTCTTTCTTATTATCAAACTATTGATCTTGAGTACTTTTAATACCACCTTTTGGAATTTATTCTTCTTTTGCTTCTTAGCTTGAATTAATAGAACACACCAAACAAAGGGCAGAATTATTATCCAACATGTCATTTGAAAGACAAGATGTCTATAGCACATCTGTTATGCCAGCGGGTGATTCATCATCCGATAATCAATACTCTGAAATCATAAAGGCTTTCAAAAGATTTATTTTGGAATTTAGAATCAATAACCAATTTATCTACAGAGATCAATTAAGAGAAAATATCCTAGTTAAACAATTTCAACTTGCTGTTCAAACTGAACATTTAATTAGTTACCACGATGATTTGAACAAAAAATTGATGGACGATCCATCTGACATGATCCCATTATTTGAACAAGCAATCACAGAAATCGCTAAAAGATTGATTTATATTTCCAATGACGATTCACCAACTAATTTTCCAAACTGTCAGTTAATCTTACATTCAAATGATAACAAAATTTCCGTTAGAAACTTGGATTCGGAACATATTTCCAAAATTGTCAAAATCTCAGGTATTGTCATTAGTGCATCTACATTAAACTCAAAAGCAACAGATGTCCAGCTGATGTGTAGATCATGTAGACACACAATGAGAGTCAAAATTCCATCTTCTTTTGGAGCTCCACAACTACCGAAATCCTGTATGGCTCCACCTCAGCCTAGTGGCGAAAAAACATTGTGTCCATCCGATCCATACCTAATCGTTCATGATAAGTCTTCTTTCATTGACCAACAAGTTTTGAAATTGCAAGAAACAACGGATATGGTTCCCGTTGGTGAAATGCCTAGACATTTGATGCTATCTGTTGACAGATACTTATGTAACAAAGTTGTCCCAGGTACAAGATGTGATATTATTGGTATTTATTCCATTTATCAAGCGAAAGTTAAAACATCCAATACGTCGTCCAATGTGGCTATTAGAAACCCATACATGAAGGTTTTAGGTATTCAAACGGACAGAGATAATGAAAACGGTGGGTTATCAACAGTCTTCTCAGATGAGGAAGAAGAAGAGTTCATTGCACTATCAAGGTCTGAAAACTTATACGAAAGATTTGCCCAGTCAATTGCCCCGTCCATTTATGGTAATCAAGACATTAAAAAAGCAATTACGTGTTTATTAATGGGAGGTTCTAAAAAACTATTACCAGACGGTATGAGATTAAGAGGTGATATCAATGTGTTGATGCTTGGTGATCCAGGTACTGCCAAATCTCAACTTTTGAAATTTGTTGAAAAAGTTTCTCCGATTGCAATTTATACTTCTGGTAAAGGTTCTTCTGCTGCTGGTCTAACGGCTTCTGTTCAAAGAGATCCAAACACCCGTGATTTTTACCTAGAAGGTGGTGCTATGGTCTTAGCAGATGGTGGTGTCGTTTGTATTGATGAATTTGATAAGATGAGAGATGAAGATCGTGTTGCTATTCACGAAGCTATGGAACAACAAACAATTTCTATTGCCAAAGCTGGTATTACCACTGTTTTGAATTCAAGAACATCAGTGTTGGCAGCAGCTAATCCTATTTTTGGTAGATATGATGATATGAAGTCACCGGGTGAAAACATTGATTTTCAAACTACAATTTTGTCGAGATTCGATATGATTTTTATTGTGAAAGATGAACACAATCAAGCTAGAGATATATCGATTGCCCATCACGTTATGAACGTTCATACCAACGGTGGATCCGAAGAACAGCAAGTTGAAGGTGAAATCTCAATTGAAAAAATGAAGAGATACATTCAATATTGTAAAGTGAAATGTGCACCAAGATTATCATACGAAGCTTCAGAAATGCTATCGTCTCATTTTGTTAGTATCAGGAAAGAAATAAAAAGAAAGGAATCAAATTCAACAGAAAGATCATCTATTCCAATCACTATCAGACAATTGGAAGCAATTATTAGAATAACTGAATCTGTGGCCAAATTAGAACTATCACCAATTGCCACTGAAAGACATGTTGAAGAAGCTATGAGATTATTTAATGCTTCTACAATGGATGCTGTTAATGAAGGGAATTCCGATACTGCCAAGATCACTTCCGAAGTTCATAAGATTGAAGGTGAAATTAAGAGAAGATTGCCTATTGGTTGGTCAACATCATACAATACTTTAAGAAAACAATTTGTTGAAAAGGGTAACTATTCGATTACTGCGCTGGAGAAAGCTTTGAGTATTTTGGAAAGAAAGGAGAGTATTCAATTGAGATATCAAAGATCTAATGTTTTTAGATGTGGTGTTTGATTTTGAATCTTTCTGGTGAAATTCTAGTGTTTCCTTATATTACTATTGTGTACGTGTACTTGTTAATCAGCTTTTTATGCTCTTTTAGTCATACCTGCTTGCCTTTTCTTAATAGTTACTTTCCGGTGTTCCCTTTTTTCTAATAATATATTCTATTTGTATCAAGGAAAAAAAAACCAAACTACTTAATAATTATTTCGTTCAAATAACAACGTGGAAACCTTCTTTACCCTTAGCTAAACCTTTCTTAACAATACTGCTAATTTCCATTGGATCACTGGTGATTTTGGTGAAGTTTTCATAGCCATCTTTGGTAACCAAAATATCATCTTCAATTCTAACACCACCAACATACATATATTTCTCAACAACAGCCATTTGAATAAACTTTGCTTGCTCAACATTCTTCAACCCATTCTTCAACAAAAATGGAGAGAAATAACAGCCTGGCTCATTAGTGACAACCATACCGGCCTTCAAACGTCTTCTCAATCTCAAGTATCTTAACATTGGGTTTGGATCCTCGTAATTGGCATTTCCACCAACATCATGAGTATCCATTCCCAATAAATGTCCTAAACCGTGAGGGAAAAAATGAACAGAAACACCGGATTCATAAATCTCATCCTCTGATCCACCAGAAAACAAACCCAGTTTGATGAAGTTTCTAACTAAAACTCTGTGAGCAAGTAAATGCAAGTGATCCCATTCAGCACCATCTTTAATTCCCTTCATAACTTCACTTTGCATCTCTAGAACAGTGCTATATATTTCAAGATGCTCTTTCGTCCATTCACCATTAATCGGAAAACATCTCGTAACGTCACTAGCATAACATTCCCATTCAGCACCAGCATCAATCAAAACAGAATCCTTTTTTGCCATTGAATCATCATTTTTAACATAGTGTAGAGTACCACAATTTGGCCCTGAACAACAAATAGGATCATAGGATTGGAACTTGGAACCTTGTCTAATGGAGTGATAAATGAACTCAGCATGGATATGTCCTTCGTTATTCTCAATTGGCAAAGCTGACATGACAGCTAGATGCGAATTATCAGTGATTTTCGAAGCATGTCTCATTAATTGGATTTCATAATCATCTTTTATTAATCTTGATTCATCTAAAGCATAAAAGAAATCCTCATTGCCAGGGATAACAAATTCAGCAAATTTACTATCCTTAAACTGATCAACATCTGTTGTATAAATCTTTGTCTTGTTGTTGTAAAAGAGGTCTTTCAACACTTGTTCAATATCCTTAGCATATAGAACTTGATCAACGTCGTACTTAGCAGAAGCTTCTTCCAAAGACAATGGCATTCCGCTCCACATAACGTCATCGTAGTCGATGTCAGGCAGGAATAGTGTCAACTTATCAGTAGCTAGTTCAAACAACACAAAACATCCACTGATTTGGTTGACACCACTTAGATAATGAAAATATCTATTTTGTCTTAATGGTGGTGATTGATCACAATAGGGGTATAATTTGAATGATTCACCAGCGATGAAGAATGCTGTTGTGGTTGATGCATCTGGTTGCTTTGAGAGAAAGTGAGATTTGGCTGTTAGGGCGTGTGGTTTGGATGGATACTTAATATCTTTTAATTCAGGTGGTCCTTGCTCCATTATTCTTATTCTTATTTTTAAATTACAGTCCAATGAATGGATTGGTTGATGTTTTTCTTTGCGTTGTTGTTTAAAAAGAAGAAGAAAAATGGGTAAACAGATAACACAATAGTTGATAAAGTATCATCTTGATTACAGAGATCGGAGAGAGGCGTGAACTCAGCAATTAGCAAGAAGCCGCGCGGTGGGAAGGCCTAATAATATAAGTGTATGGGTGTGACTGTAACGGGATAATTCTGGGAGTTGAGCGGCGTTAGATTCTTGTGACTTTGATGACATAATCATGGATTACTTAATGTTAATAATTTAATAAATGTCTATATCTGATTTTAAAAGAAGGGAAGAAAGATGGTCTCCTCCTATGAGGATAAACATATAAGAATAAAAAATAACTACAGAATTAAATCACCATTTATATATCCATTCCTCAAAATATGCTGGGAATTTGCACAAACCATTTTATGACAATTTGTTGGACAAGTAATAAAGAGTTTCTAATGAAAATATGATTCTTGCATCTCTTCTTGTCACTGAATATAATGATTAACGAATCCTATTGGATAAACTATAAACAAAATAATCATTACTTAGGTCATATCGGTAATTAGAACTACTCAACAAGATCTATATTGATTAGTCTTAGTATTTTATACTATTAATCAAAGTAGGGTAGAAAAGCTTGTTATAAGGAGCTTGAATGGTCGTGTAAATCCAATCTAATTATCTGAAATATATACTAGATCCGACAGAGTGTCACATTTTTGAATACATGTTGACTGAGTTAAGCTGACTGGTTTGGATTTTACAATCCTGGCCTATTCCTTTCTCTTGGAGTGCACTTTTTACCAACAGATATTAGCATGACAACAGGAAGGAAACTCTCATCTGACCATGAAAATGGATTCCGCAACAAAAGGCCAAAATTTCATGCAAATGAGTCATCAGATGAAGAATCTAGTGATGATGAATTCAGCACACAAGAGGACCAACAACAACAGAAAAACTTTAATTTATACTTAGAGACAATTAACAGGAAGATCCTTGATTTTGATTTTGAGAAAATTTGTTCAATTTCATTATCAAATTCAAATGTTTATGGATGCTTGGTGTGCAATAAGTATCTAAGAGGTAGATCTAAATCTTCTGAATGTTTTTTACATTCAATCAATGAAAATCATCACGTATTCATAAATTTTTCAAACTTGAAATTTTATATCTTACCAGAAAATTATGAGTTAGATTCTAAGGCAACAAAATCTCTACTTGATATCCAAAGAGTAGTAAATCCAACGTATAGCATTGACGACATGAAAAATGTTCACACGGATAAATCGATGACTTTGGATCTAAATAAGAATGAATATAGACGTGGGTTTATAGGCATAAATAACACAAGTCATAATGATTACTCAAATGTCATATTGCAGGCATTGACTCATATCGATACCCTAAGGGACTTTTTACTTATTACAAAGGAACAGCAATTAGAACAACTGGATTTGACCAACAAGTTTTCGTTGTTTACTAGGAAATTATGGTCGTCTCACTTGTTCAAATCTCATATTTCGTCACATGAGCTAATGCAGTTGATTGAAACTCTATCCAACAAAAAGTTCAGTCTACACACTAGTTCTGCGCAACCAAAAGATTTCCTACTTTGGTTGTTAAACAATTTGAACAATGAACTTACCACCAAATTGAAAGCTCCGATGGTTTCAAAAATTTTTCAAGGTAAGTTGTTTCAGCACAGTACTGACAACAAGTTGAAATTCTGGTTGTTGACAGTTACACTCCCAGCAATAACGCTATTTAAAGATGGTTTAAAGTTATCTACTCCACAGCTCGAATTATCCGACTTACTTAAGGAAAAAAATTATAGATTCAACAAGTTACCAAAGGTGCTTGTTTTGTACATAGATAGAATAAACAATGATCAAAAAATTATTGGTATAAATGGATCCAATCTCAATCCATCGATCGTCAAATTTGATCCGAATGAGTTAGTTATTAACTGTAAGAAATATAAACTGATTGCTAACGTTGTATACGATGTTGATACGAAAGATTTGCGTATAACTTCGTCTGAAGATGGAAGTTCTGAAGTGAACTTCAAATTCCAGGACAACATACATTATAAGGTCCAATTATTGGATAAGCTTAGAAATCAATGGTTAGAGATCAAAGATCTGAACATAAAGCTAATTGAAAAAGATCTTATATTTTTGGATCAAACTTATTTACAGTTTTGGGAGGAATGCTGAAGTATACTTACAAATAAACCAAGTCAAAAAGCAGCTCATATCAACACCTCAAAAAAGTTATATATATATATACATATTGTATACACCTCGATCTAATACATAATAAATCTTCCATACACTTATTGAATCGCTAGCCTGTTAACATTACCTGTTATTATAGAAACGGTATTTTCTTCAATCAAACTTTCAGCAGTTTCACCTAAATGTTTCTTTGGATCTTGTTTACCAACATATCTTGTCTTTAATTGCTCTTCCGATAGTTCTTTTTCTTCAACAACTCTTTCAACGTATTGCTTGGCAATCTTAACCATTTGCTTGGATGCGTTCAAATTACTACATTGTTTATCGTCATAATCGTGTAATTGTAAGCCTTTTGTCCATTCTTTCTTATGCAAGTTCAATAACATGTCTGTTTCCTTTGATGTCTTTCTGTAATCAATATTTAAAGAATAGTAGTGTCTGTTTAGACCGTGAATTAAAGCCTGAATGGTTGGTTTGTTCAATAAACCAACGTTAGATGTGGTTTGTCTTGGTTCTTGTCCCAGCATAATAGTTTGCGATGGGATTGATCTGAATGCATCGATGACAACTTTACCCTTGACAGATTGGATTGGATCTATAACAACGGCAACGGATCTTGGATTCAATTGTTCAAAGGATTGTTGGGTGTTAACATCAACAGAAGATAACCAACAACCAAAACCAGGATGTGAGTGGTACCAACCGACAACCATCTGATCTCTACCTGTTTGTTTCAACATATCCATCATCTTAGTCTGGAAAACATCATCAACAGCTTCAACAGAGACACCAGTACCTGATTGAGGCATAGCAAACACGTCAACAACATGAATTGTAAAATCATCAATAAACTCACCAAGCATTAAACCCATGACTTCCATTGGAACACCAGCTCTGCCGTGTTTTAACATCTTAAGGAGGGCCAATGAAGATATATGAACTGTTTCTGCGTTATCAATGGCAGGTTGGTCTTGTTGCATTCCACCGCCTAAACCACCCACTCTGGAGCCCAATAATGACTGTAATCTATCCATTGTCTAATTCTACTGCGTTAATATTGTATCTAATATCTGCTTGGGTGGATTATATCAACGGATAAGGGGCCTTTCAAATGTCCATTTTATGACATGAGCCAGTGGCAAATTGTATAGATAAATCCATGCAATTTGCTCTGTTTAAGTTTCGTTCATTTTAGACTTTCGACCATTGAATGAATTGGCAGACGCGTCGATTAGTTGAAATTTTGATAAATTGCGTCGGTCAAGCTACAATATAATACGAAGTTGTGGATCAATAATAGTGGCATGAGTAAATGGTATAATTGTGTATTGGAATCAGTCCATTATTCAAGAATAATTAACTATATTTGTAGTATTAAAGGTTTGCATCCACAAAAATTAGAAAGATAGGTAAATAAGTTAAGCTATTTACTTTCAGGTAGTTTTCCAAACTTTTAAGAAAGAAGGATGTAAACCTTTGCGATACTTTTAGCAAATCTATAATTCAAACACAAGGAACTATGTACCTAAGCATTGCTACTAGATGCATTATAGATTTATATTTTTAATACTGACAAGTACTTGCAGTATATCAATGCAAATTATCAAAGTACCCGACTACTTAGTTGGAAGGGTTAAAATGAGGTCACGTGCGCTGTGAGGAAATTTGTTTCGGCTAAATAAAACTATCGGATGCAATTTAGCTCTATTTAAAGCAGTCCAAAATTGTAATATCTGTATATTAATTGACCTGTTTGGTTTGTTTTGATTCTTTGAACACTGCTCAAGTTTTGCAATTACAATAATAATTTTACATTGCTTACATCTTTTTATTTTATTTAATGGACTACCAAGTGACTTTGCTACTTGATTCCTTCTAGATAGTTGAACTTCAAAAGTATATTCTTACCAAAGCACCTCTAACACACCCACTTAAAAATAGATCATTTGAAACCCCACACTTTTATACCAAGGCTCACCATTTTTTTGTTCTAAGATGGTATTGTCAATTGACGAACAGCATAACCATTTACTAGATTCTTCCGGTTATCATGACGATATATCGTCCGAAACACCATTAATGGAAACAAACAACTCAACACCTGAACCGAAGCAGCCCATTACAACTAAACTAGAAATCCTCGGTTGGTCCATATATGCATGGGCAGCAGAACCTTTTATAGTTAGTGTTGTTGGTACTTATGTGCCTCTATTACTTGAACAAATAGCAAGAGATAACGGGGTTAAGTACAGTGACAAAATAACACCCTGCCTTGGATCACATAACCCTGAAGTGCCCTTGCCGCCACCACCCTCTAGACCGTCACAAGGAAACATGTCAAAACGTTTAACAAACATCGAATTGTTTGCCAGAGGTTTTGATACTGTAGTGGATAAGACTTACAGTAACAACAAAACGGATGACGAGACTTGTGTCTTACCAATATTAGGCGGTAGGATGTTTATTGATTCATCTTCGTACGCTCTATATACGTTTTCCTTATCCGTTTTATTTCAAACCTTTTTTGTCATATCAATGTCTGGTGCTGCTGATAGAGGATCACATAGGAAACAGCTATTACTTGGATTTGGTATTTTGGGTGGATTATCAACCATGGGATTTTGGGTTTTGCAAACAAACGGTTACTACATGGCTTCAATACTTGCAATTATTGCAAACAGTGCATTTGGTTGTGTTAGTGTCTGCGGCAACTCTTTTCTATCATTATTGGTTAATAACCATGAAGACATCAGAACCATAAGTGATCGTGACCCAAAGAAAATGACTAAGATGGGCGAAATTTCTTCCAAGATCAGTGGATATGGTGCTGCATTAGGCTATATATCTGCATTAATTGTTCAAATTTTAACAATGCTTGTTATACTGAAAATGAAACATAATCCAAATATTGATTCATTAATATATCCAATTAAAGTGGTGATTGGTATTGTAGGTCTTTGGTGGCTTGTGTTCCAAATCCCGTTGGCCTTACTTTTAAAACCTCGTCCATCAAAGGAACTAAAATTGAAACATACTATAATGCCAAGATTCGGTGAACCAAATTATTTCATGAAATTGTTTAGATATAAAGTACTAATACTCAAAGCTTATGTCTTTCATGGTTATAAGACTTTGTACTATGCTTTCAAAGCAGCAAGCCAGTTGAAAGATATATCATTATTTTTACTAGGATGGTTCATTGTGTCTGATTCTATGACAACAATCAACTCTACTGCTATCTTATTTGCCAAATCATCGTTGAAAATGTCTACTTTGGAATTATCAAGAATTGGAATCCTTGCTATGATCTCAGCTATTGGTGGATCAATTCTAATTCCTAATGTTATTCAACTTTATTTCAAAATTGGAATTAAAGCTACAATGGTGTTTATCATTCTTTGGGCATCAATCATCCCACTTTATGGAATTGCTGGTTTCTTTTTTAATATTATTGGATTGCACCACTCCTTTGAAATGTACTTTTTGGCCATCTGGTATGGTTTTTCATTAGGTGGATTGTCAACCTTATCAAGATCATTGTTTTCAATGTTGATTCCAAAAGGTCAAGAATCAGTGTTTTTTGCATTGTTTAGTATCACAGATAAAGGTTCATCGATTGTTGGGCCTATTTTGGTTGGTGTTATCATCGATTTCACACATGATATTAGAAAGTGCTTTTGGATTTTGCTTGCATTGTTATGGCTCTCTATTCCTATTTTCTGGTATGGTGTTGATTTGGATAGAGGTTTGAAGGAAGCTAGTGTTTTAGAGTCTGTTGGACAAATTGATGATGATTGATTCACTTTTTTTTTGTATTGAATGTTTTATTTCTCCTTTTTCTTCATACTATTTACTAGCATAAAAAAACATAAATTTCAAACCTTTAACATATATACGTTTATAGAGAGAGTACAAATAATACGCAGCTGGTTACTAAAACTTCCAATTTACACATATATAGTAGTTTGCTTTTAGATTTAACGATGTACGGTTTGAAAATTTTGAAGCGAGAAGTACAGACATCCAACTAAGGCACATACTGCAAGAAAAGACACATAATTAATTCAACAAAACTCTTTCTATTTGTTGATTTTATTATTGAGAATGAACATTCTGGTCTACTAACCAGCTAAAAAGGATTTGTGATTTTTATTATACTATACATATACATATATATTGTACTATGTTTATATTCATGAAGATCCGAAAAGATGATTATTGCGTAAAATTTCCAGCGCATCTCGGATCGCGTCCCTTTACTAATGAACAAATAAACACCTACCAGTTTCCTGACTGTAGACACTCCACCATGCAAGTTTTTTTGAAATGTAAACGGAAAAGAACTAAGGCAATATGCTGTTGACGGAAATTGGTTTATTAATGAAATTTATGATACATACGCCCGATATGAAGCTGATATAGTTGCTCACAAGGGTACCAACCAACCTTAGTGCTTCTTGAAACCCCACACGAAAATTAAAATTAAGTTAATTGATCATTAAATGCAAACGATATACTTCACAGTCTGACGCAAACCAGCCAATAAGAAATGCTCTTCTTGGATTGTGTGCTTGTGTTCGAGAGGTATGTAAACTCAAGTCTATCGGGGATTGCCAGATTTAGTTGCATAGAATCCCGAATGTTTAAAGGGCCCAAAGAGGAATTAATTTTCTGAGAAAGAATACCGGAGTACAATAGAGCGTAACAATAACCGCCTCTTTCGATATTGCGGGGGGTGAAGAGAGACGATCAACCTCTGAAAAGATGGCAACAAGGTTGGTTCTATCAATAAAACGATAATACTGATACTGGGGGAAAGTGTCAACACTAGATAAGTAAGTAAAACAAACCCATTACCGTAGTACAATCACACAAAGACAGATTCTTCAAAACAAAAAGGTTCTTTTTTACAAGAATTAAGACGATATTGCAATTTTACTTCAGCCAGAAGGCGAGTTTCATTTTACCAGCACATCCTTGCGGATTATTCTTTCGAATATCATCCCAATCGGGATGATTCTTCCCCGCAGCTGCACACTTGACCAACCTAAAAAAGTCCGGAGACAGACATAAATGCCAGAACAAGCGCGTTAATTACTCTCACACATACAGGGGATCTACTGGTTGTCGCTTTCTACGCAACACGTACGAAAGCACAGTCATCATTCATTAGTCATTTATTTACTTGCATTCTTCATCAAATATCAGGTGTATAAATACATCAAACAGTCCTTCATTCTATTTTAGTTTTTATTACTTTATTTTTTTTCTTACCGTTTATGATGCCTCTAATTTCCATTAAGGTTTTTTTATTTTCGAACTGAGATAGAATAAAATAAAATCGAATCAGTTCGAACCAAACCAAATCATATCATATCATATCATATCATACTATCATGTCCGCCCAATTTGATGTTGATCACCTTTTGGAAGAATTAACCACCAAAGAAAAAATTCAATTATTATCATTGAAAGATTTCTGGCACACCCAAGAAATTGAGAGATTATCAATCCCATCGATTCGTTTATCTGATGGTCCAAACGGTATCAGAGGTACAAAATTTGTCCGTGCTGTTCCATCATTATGTTTTCCTAACGGTACGGCTTTAGCATCCACATGGAACATGGGTCTATTGGAAGATGCTGGTAAAATGATGGCCAAAGAAGCCAAGCACAAGGGTGCTCACGTCATCCTAGGTCCAACTTGTGACATTCAAAGAGGTCCTTTAGGTGGTAGAGGTTTTGAATCCTTCTCCGAAGATCCAACTTTATCAGGTATAGCATCTGCTCAAATCATTAACGGTATTCAATCTGCTAATATTGCTGCTACTATCAAACATTTCGTTTGTAATGATTTAGAAGATGAAAGAAACTCCATTGATTCAATTGTTTCCCAAAGAGCTTTAAGAGAAATTTACTTGAAGCCCTTCCAATTGGCTATGAAGTATTCCGATCCAAAGTGTGTTATGAGTGCGTACAACAAGTTCAACGGTGAACATGTCTCTCAATCTAAGTTCTTGTTAAACAATGTCTTAAGAGAAGATTGGGGTTGGGATGGATTAGTCATGTCCGACTGGTTCGGTGTCTACTCCATCAAAGCTTCATTAGATCTTCATTAGATTTAGAATGTCCCGGTAAACCTCTTATGAGAAAGCATGATTCTGTTGCCCATGCTCTCTCTGCTAGAGAAATTTCGATCGATGTTATCGATGAAAGAGTCAAACAAATCTTAAAGTTGATCAAGTACACTTTAGATAGTGGTGTTCCAGAAAATGGTGCTGAAACCACTGAAAACAACACTCCAGAAACATCAAAGTTTGCTAGAGAACTAGCTCAAGAAGGTATTGTCTTACTAAAAAACGAAAACAACATTTTACCATTGAAGAAGTCTGATAACGTTGCGGTCATTGGTCCAAATGCTAAAACAGCAAGAATCTCTGGTGGTGGTTCTGCATCTTTGACTCCTTACTACACTGTCGATATCCACTCTGGTGTTGCAGCTAAATTAGGCTATGAACTAGCACATGCATTAGGTTGCAACATTGAAAAAGGTTCATATGATTTAGGTAAACATTGTACTTTTGACGGTAAAGCTGGCCTTCAATGTAAAGTTTTCTTAGAACCAAACGGAACTGAAAATCGTACTCTTGTTGAAGAATTTCAAGCTGACTCTTCCAAAATGATGTTGTTTGATTACAAGCACCCAAAAATCCCAGGTAGATTAATCTACATGGACTTAGAAGGTGAATTCACTGCCCCAGAAACAGGTGATTATGATTTCAAGGTTCGTGGTTTAGGAACTACCATGTTCTACATCAACGGTGAACAATTCATTGATGATACTACTAACCAGGTGTTGACCAGTGCTGCAATTGGTGCTTGTTCAGTTGGTGGTACCAGAACCAAGAGTTTAACCAAGGGTGAAACCATTAAGATTAGAGTTGAATTCGGTTCTGGTGCTACTTTCACTTTAGAAACATTAGATTTAGTCTCTTCCAACGGTGGTGGTGCCATGGATATTGCCTTCATCAAGGTTGAAACTGACGAAGAAAGGATTTCTAAGGCTGTTGAAGTTGCCAAATCAGCTGATAAGGTTGTTTTATGTGTTGGTACTTCTGCGGATTGGGAATCTGAAGGCTTTGATAGACCAGACATGCACCTACCTGGGGCTCAAGATCAGTTGATTGAAGAAGTTTTAAGGGTTAATAAGAACGTAGTTTTAGTCAACTCTTCTGGTACTCCAGTTACTATGCCATGGATTAATGATGTTCCTGCTTTAGTTCAAGGTTGGTTCACTGGTATTGAATCTGGTAATGCCATTGCTGATGTTTTGTTTGGTGACGTTAACCCATCTGGTAAATTATCTTTAACTTTCCCAAAGAAGAATGAAGACAATCCTGCTTTCCTTACTTTCAAATCTAATAACGGTAAGTGTGTTTATGGTGAAGATGTTTTCGTCGGTCACAGATTCTATGAAAAAACTCAAACTGAACCATTATTCCCATTCGGTTTCGGTTTATCTTACTCCACTTTTGCCTTTGATAAATTAACTGTTGGAATTGAAGGTGAAAAGTTAGTTTCATCTGTTGAAATCACCAACACGGGTAGCGTTGCCGGTGCTGAAGTTGCTCAATTCTACATTTCTCCTCCAATAACCACCACCACTGTCGAGAGACCACTGAAGGAGTTAAAGATGTTTGGTAAGGTGTTCTTACAACCAGGTAAATCAAAGGTTGTTTCAGTTAGTACTCCACTTAAGGAAGCTTGTTCTTACTACGATGCTGATAGAGAGAAGTGGGCCTTGGAGAAGGGTGAATATGCTGTTATTGTAGGTAATTCATCTGCTTCTCCAAACTTCTTGACTGAAAACTTTACGGTTGAAAAGACTTCTTACTGGACTGGTTTATAGGTGATGTTTCTTTTTGTACTCTCTATATATATTTGCTAAGGATACTTGTTTGAATAAAATTGATTTACTCTACCTAATTCTTAAAATCCAATATATCATTAAAAATTGTTTTATTATTATATTAGTAAATTGTTTATTTTTCTATATAATAATCGCAAAGACTTTAAATCTTAAGACAATCATCAATCTGAGTAGCGATAAATGCACAATTATTAGCTGTAATTTTGTCTAGAATATTTCCACTTGAATATATAAATATCAATCGATCATTGATCATCATCATTTCATTCACAAAAAAGGTTTTCAAAACACTTTTGGAATCAACTTGGAATATAGTGTTCAAACATCTCAACGCCGATTCGAAACAACTATTTTCATAACTAATACTCAACACTCTTAATTGATCAACTAATATAATCATCATCTCTGAAACCATTGGAACCAATTCAACTGAAGATGGAATGGCACAGTCTAAAATGATAGATAAAGTTGCTAAAAAGTGTGCATTTAAAATAGGAGAAAATTGTCCAATGTTAAACCCATTTCCAGTCCTGTGATTGACTGTTTGCCAAACAGATATCAAAGCAAAAAAAAGTTTTGGTAGATTAGTGTTGATAAAAGTTGTATTCTTGGTTTTAATAGTAGATTTATTTTGACTTTCTTTTTTTCTGGACAATGCAGCAGACATCCTAGTTATAGTGCCTCCTGATATTTCAACACTTTCGACTGATTTGATAGCCGATTCAATTTGATTCTTATTCTGCTGAGAAATTGATTCATACATTAAAAACTGTTGGTGTAAGTGCTCTGGTAATTTTTGTGGACCAATATTTTCAATCCTGTTCTTACCCGGAATGAAAGCATCATCATACCCAGTTAGTTCTCTCGAACTTAAACTTAAACAGCTCAAAATCATAATACGCATATTCAAGGATAAATCAGCGTCAACAAAACTCTTGATCAATAAATCAACAGAGTTTGCAAAGTCACCTGTGGAAATGGATATCATTGATGATAATTTCCATGTTTCAAAGTTTTTAAAATCGTACGGATTGTCTAACTGCATGACAACCTCTAGCAAATTCTTGCTGTGGAACTTTAATTCATCAGTCTGTGCCTTAGATCTAACCAATTGTGGTAAAACATGAAATGCAGTTTCATATTTAGGGAATGCTAACTGATCTTTTTGTTTATCAGCTTCTAAATATAATACCAGTTCCTTAAGGTAAACAGGCGTTGGAACAGTTCTTTTGATGGAACTCGTTGCCATTCCTTCTCCATCATCATCAGAATCTTCAGGATCAGAATCGATAGCAGTAGAAATAACTTTTGCTTTTACGATAACAGGTGATTCATTTGGTATTGTGGTCAATGGATCTAATTGATCAGCCACATCAATTAACTCAAATGCTTTCTCTTTACTCATTTGATAATTGATTTGAGTTGTTCCAATTTTGGAAATAAATGCCTTTTTCGTCTTAATATAATCATCAATATTGAACATTGGTTTACCATTATTTAGTCTTTCGTAAACTAAGTCACCAACAATCATACCTAATGACCTAATCTTATCTGTGTTTGATTCTAATCGGTGACTAACCGCATCAAGAAAAGAGAAGTCTTTCGATAATTCCAAAATTTTATCATCATCTGAGAAATTGATCAACAGTGTAATCAATGAAGTCAAGGACTCTTGGGTAATGATCGATGTTTGTTGAATATATTGCTTTGAACCAAATGTAGATAATAACCTTCTTAACAACCTGGAAACTTCTTCATGCTGATGTTCAGAGCACAAGCTTACAATGATTTTGTAAGTTCCAACATCGCCGATTTGGGGCAAAATATTCATTATATAGCTCCAGTCTTTTAAATTCAAGTCATTAATTAGCTTTGCATATCCATTGATGTTACTTGTTGTTATCTTATTTTTTAAAGATTGAATTAAAGTATTGAAGAACATTTTGTCTTCAAGGTGAGAGAACTGTGACGATAAGGCACAGTTTACTCTCTTGTCCTGGAAAAATAGTTTAATCAATTGATTATCGGACTGAAGGCAACAGTTCATCAACTGCCAGTAATAGTCAGTGTTTTTAATATGTTCAGAGTATCTTATCAGGTTATTAAATATTATTGATCTGTAAGAATTAGTCACATCATCTAATTTATCGTCTCTTGTTTCTAAATATGCTGTATTCAAAGTATCAATAATTTTATAATTCACTAATGCTTTTATATCTTTGAATTGTAATCTAGTTAAGTTATTGAATATGTTATGAAACTCCCCTGATTGAACTATATCTGCCAATAAATGAGAATATGATAGAACTGAAGAGTTTGATTTTAACTTAATTATTAATTGTGATATGCCTATTCTGTTGTTAAATAGCTGAACTACTTGGGTCTTGTATTGACTTGCTAGTTGCTCATATACTTGTGGAACAGTAGTGTTTATCAAAATTGATATTATTTCTAAAGTTATTGTGTCATTCTTTTCCATTTGTATTAGACTGTGTAGTGTTTCCTTGATCTCTTGGGTGGTTGGTTGAGACTGCAACTTTTGCTTCAATAAGTTTAACTTATCATGCTGTTGAAGTTGAATATCATTGGCCATGGCGTTATTGGATGATCTGATCAGGATTATAATATATTACCTCTTATAGTTGAAGGTACATTTGTACTTTGATTCTAATCACTCTTTAACCCTGAATGATTTTTGAAAAATTCAACTCCAAACTCTCAAACAGCGTCTCCTCGCCTGTTTTATTATCTTGAGGTCACTACAAGACTCCCATCTAAATAATCTCTAATTGACCGCAAGAAAGTCAGTCAAAACAACAATTTACAACTAATATTGCCCATAAAATACGCAAATGACACAACATCCAGAGCTAATACCTTTCGACCATACATACATCTTATACGATCCACTAAACCCACTTTCCCTAGCAATATCAATTCTCTCACTAACCCCAATTCTAGTGCTTGTCTTCTTGTTTTCTTGGTTCTTGATAGCACGAGAAGTTGAACCATGTATATTAGCGGCTGGACATGTTTTAAACGATATAATTAGTACAGTTATAAAGAAGCTGGTGAGATTTGAAAGACCATTGAGTGGGCAAATTTTCAAAAAGGATGGTTCGTTAGTTTATGGAATGCCATCTTCCCATTCACAATTTGTGGCATTTTTGGCAGGTTATATGATACTGAAATTGTTTCTACAATGGCCTTCCAAACTATCTAAGCTAACTAAGTTTAGCTGTATAGTTGGATTAGTGCTAATGGAGACCAGTGTTATGTACTCGAGATTGTACTTCTCTTACCACAACGAAAGCCAGGTGCTCATTGGTGCTCTACTCGGATTTGCCTTGAGTTCAATGTACTTTTTATTTGTTTCTATATTGAGGGATTATGGAGTTATTGATTTCCTACTATCTTGGGAAATATGTGATTTCCTACAAATGAAGGACTCATTTTCTTACGGATCCAAGGTGACCACTTTAAAGGAAGAAAGACATGCATGGAAGTCTACGTGTATAGAAACAGCTTAGCGTATGTTTAATTTAATTTAATCATCTAGTATAAAAAGTTTTACATATAAATCTATAAAGTTATATTTATTTCTTTATCTTTGGTGGTAATGGAATGATATCACCAAAATCAACCTTCCTATCTCCATCGATCTGTTTAGATTTAGCAGATTCTTCTTCAAAGTAGCTGGAAAGATCATTGTTTGGCAGGTCATATCTATTAGCGGCCTTCTTACTTCTTCTTGGTGGTGGGGCAGTAGATTCCCCACTAGAAACTCCACCAAAAGATGGTGCTTGGACAACTGGCTTCAATAAGTTTTCAGATGCAACAGGTAAAGTGACCTCCATATGATCTTGCGTTTCTTGGTCGAACAAAACCCCACCTGGAGTTAGATCAACATCTGAATCGTTATCACTTTTATAAAACTTTCCTAGAACTTCTGGTATACGGTGCAATAAACCATATCCGATATCACAACCTAACAAACCTTTACCACCCCACAATTCGTTTGGATAGATAGTGACTGGTCTCACACTATCATAATCATGATTGTAAACGTACAACACAATTGAGCATGGTAAATTATCATCATTTGGTGTAGTATTTGTTTTTGCAGATGCATGTCTATTGCCATAGTAAGGATTATTCACAGAACCAGAATTGACCATATGTTGGTGTTTCCACTTTGAGTACACAGACGAAACCATACGACCCAACAAGTCTTCACCACCAGTAGCTAATAATCCGCCTTCACAATTGATGATAAATTCATCCGGCATAACACCCGCAACATAAGCTGGTGAATTTGGTTGAACTCTCAAAACGTGCCAAACGTATGAGGAAACAGATAGTGAACTTAGTTGTACAGTCAATTGTAATCTTTTAAAAGCAGTATTTTGAATTGTTCCTGTACTTGTTTCTGGATTGTTCGATGTAGGTTTCCCCAATGGGGAAATACTTATCTCATCTAGTTGGTCATTTTGAGAGTTTGTAAATTCATGGTTTGGTATAATAATATCTCTTTCGATACCTCCTTTTGCAGACCAAGTTTTGAATACTAGGTCTGACTTTGCCACATTAACCTCTTGTGCTAAGTAGTTTAAAAGCTGTGTAAAGTCTACATTATTGTCAAACTGCTGTTGTTGTTGTTGCTGCTGTGTTGGATCTTGTTGTTCTTCCTGGACAGTAAAATTTGAATATGGGTTGGAGTCTAATTGAGCTCCTTGCAATAAAAAGCCAGAGACTTCATAACCATTAATGGCAACAATGAAGTCAAACCAACTTTCAAATCCGTATTTGGCACCAATTGAGT
This sequence comes from Ogataea trehalophila, assembly GCA_003707645.2. NCBI lineage: Eukaryota > Fungi > Ascomycota > Pichiomycetes > Pichiales > Pichiaceae > Ogataea > Ogataea trehalophila. The sequence goes on from PPKI02000047.1 coordinate 76,469, forward strand.
TCTTGTCAACTGCCACTATTCTTAAACCTTTTCTGCTGTCTAAATTGAATTCATCTGTATTAGTTGAGGACGCATTCAGGTAGTTTGTCGCTTGGGTTTCAAGAGTTGTAACTAGCTTTTTAGCAAACCCAAACATTCTTTGCGTGTTGTTGTATTCTTAATTCAATATTAGTTTATAAACTTTCAATAAACAGAAAACAGTAGTCACTAGATCGTAATACAAAATATAATTTGTGTGTGTTTTCGATCAATCTAAACAAGTCATCTGAAATAGATTGAGCGGACATCTTACACCTTACATCTCACATCTCTACACCTATTTGATTCTCACCCGAGCAAAAAAAAAATTTTGTAGTTGGAATCCATTCTATTAATCCAAATTGACATCGATTTGCAAACGTTTGATATCTTGACCTTGAATTATTGTCTATCGTATTGCGCAATATCTTTGTACTGAAACGCAAAATCAGAAAGCTTGATATTTAAAGATACGCTATTCAGAAAACCATTCTGTTAACTAGATTTTTATGGACCAGGCTCTTGATTAAAGGCCGGCCAACTTCAAGACTCCAACATCACCTTCACCTCAAAAGCTCTATTATGACTCGAGCTCAGAAACATTTTAATACCGAGGTTCTCAAGGTTGATCCAACTTCAATATCGTTTACCGAAGATGGAGAGGACCTTCAAATGACCATATCTGACAAAATGACCGAAGAAAATCTAAGAAGGGCAGCCAACATATTGAAAACCACCAATGAGGTTGTTGGTTTCCCTACCGAAACAGTCTATGGACTAGGAGCTTCATCTTTGAACTCAGCATCTGTTCAATCCATATACCAAGCTAAGAATAGACCGTCCGATAACCCATTAATTTCACACGTTTCCTCAATATCACAACTGAAAAGAAAATTACTTTCACCAAATCAGTCAATTCCTGAAATTTATCTACCATTGATTGAAAAATTCTGGCCAGGTCCATTAAGTATCTTGTTACCAGTCCTAGATGAAAATCCAATTTCTTTATTAGTAACAGCAAATCAACCAACATTTGCAGTTAGAATGCCTGCACATCCAGTTGCCCGTGCTTTAATCCATATTAGTGATATACCATTAGCTGCACCATCAGCGAACGCATCAACAAGACCTTCTCCAACCTTAGCAGAGCACGTGTATCACGATTTGCAAACTCGTATTCCACTTATTTTGGACGGTGGCCCATCGAACGTTGGATTAGAATCTACTGTTGTTGATGGGTTATGTTCACCTCCGATGTTGTTAAGACCTGGCGGAATATCATTAGAGGAAATCAAGCAGGTTGGTGGTGAATTGTGGAGCGGAATCATCAGTGCAAAGAAGACAGCTGGTAAGATGGAAGCAGTTAGAACACCTGGTATGAAATACAGGCATTACTCACCAACAGCCAAAGTTGTCTTGTTTCTTGGTTGTGGCAATGGTAAGGAGAAAATCAATGAATATCTAGCATCTCACAAATTGAACGATAAAAAGCTCAGGTTTGGACTGCTATCAACAAGACATTTTAAAAAGGCAAATGAAATAAATGAATGCATAGTGGTTGAAAGACATTTGGGTGTTACAGGTGAGGAAATTCAACGTAATTTGTTTGCTCAATTGAGAGAGGTTGACGAATTAAATGTCGACTATATTTTTGTTGAAGGTGTTGAAGAAACTAACGAAGGATTAGCAATAATGAATAGACTCAGTAAAGCTGCTTTTGAGACAATAAACAACTAAATAGTCATTGTGAATGTATGTATATACCGTCTATTTTCCCTAACTTAATGATGTTTACGAAGCCCCACCCTTTCTTTTATTTCCTATGTATTATATTTTGTATCATTTAAGAGTTTTCCATTTTCTAAAGATTAAATTAGGAATAATTATAATTTTATTTGATTCGGCTATATAGGAGAAGCAGGGAAACTTGAATTTGAAAACAGTGCTAAGACTAGAAAGTAAAATAACTATAATGAGAACAACAGCAACAACAACAAGAACAGAACAAAACTAGAAGAGGAAAAAAACAAAGAAAAAAACTGCGTAAATATTAAACAACTCTACAATTCATCATGAGCAGCCTTTTCTTCTTTGATAGCATCCTCTTCAGCAGATTCTGCCTCTTGAGTAGATTCTTCAATTCCAGCTGAATCATCTCTTAATGCTAAACCATCAATACCGTAGGTACCACTGGTCTTAATGAAGTTACTTAAACCTTCCAAAGTTCTTTGACCGTCAAATAAAACTGGTTCGGAACCGTCACCTGGGTATAGGAAGATGGTTGGGTAACCAGTAATATCTAAGCCGGCAACATCGTTGGCAGTGTGATCAATCTTAGCAACAGTAACTTGATTACTGGCTTTAGAGTCGTTTTGGTAGATAGCAGCCAACTCTTCATAAGTTGGAGCCAGTCTCTTACAGTGACCACACCATGGAGCATAGTATTCGACCAAAACATCCTTATCAGATTTGACAATAGCATCGTGTTCGTAACCAACCAAATGATAAACAGCTTCATCTTGAGTTTCTGGGATTTCTTCGGACTTAACAATTGGTTCTAATTCACCGTCAACGAATTTTCCAATGAATTCACCGATCATGATGTTTTCTAGATCCTTGTCTTGTGGAATAGCATACTTTAAATTAGCTTCAAGGTCGTGTATAGCAAATAATGGGAATTTCTCTTCAACGTTCAAGTTCTTAGCATGCATACCGTACTTTGGTGCATCTAAACCAACAAAGTTGATCTTACCTCTGTATTTCTTTGCAATTGGAGTAATAACTTCAGCAGCAGCAGCTCTTTCAGCTTCAGTGGTGTAGAAGTAGTAAGCTAATGGTAAGTTAGCCGACATGTAGGATTGGAAACTACCACCATTGATTTCACCAAAGTATGGTTTGGACTCGGTGGCAATGAATTCAGTCAAATGGGTGGAGTCAATAACATCATCTGTGTAAATTGAAGCTTCGTCTAATTGCTCGTTAGCTCTGAATAAAACATAAGCTGGCTTGGTGGCATCTTTGGCGTATTTTTCAACGTACTCTTCGTTTGAAGTGGAAACAAAGAAGAAATCATTTCTCAAAACATTGGCGGTCTCGTGGAAAGTTTGATTAGCAGAAGATTCAGTAATACCTGGTGGTAAGACTTGTAAAACCATTGGGCCATTTAATTCTGCAATCGAGTCTAGTAGATCAGCAGAATCTTCAATAATTGAGACAGGTGGTAAAGATAACTTGGTCATGTAGTCAACAATTGAACTAGATTGTCTTTGACCTTGGTAATCAGCAGGTTCACCATCACCTCTGAAGACTTTCAAAGTTGGGTAACCCTTAATACCGAAATCAGCACATAGATCTCTTTCTTCAGTACAATCGATTTGAGCCAATTTGATATCTTTTTCAACTAATCTGTCAGCAGCATCACTGTATTCTGGACCTAATTTCTTACAGTGTCCACACCATGGAGCAAAGAATTCAGCTAACACTAATGGGTTTTCTTGAACAAAAGAATGGAAAGTTTCAGCAGTTAACTTAACAACGGCAGAATCTGGGGATGCGATGGCGTCTTCATCAGCAGCATGAGCCAAAGATAGACAAGCAAGGATTGAAGTTAAAGTGGATAAATTGAATAATCTCATTATGTACAGAGGCGTATGTAATTGTGAATTAAAGGGATAATATGTTGAAATATAATTGGCAATGAAAAAGAAGAAGTGATAAAAAGCTCTCAAATACTGAGTTCTAAAACGATTATAAATCTGTCGAGCTTCAAACCGAAAGTATCGGATTATAAATGAACACGTAATTTTTATTATTTATGGGCTGAACCCGTGACGTGTCGTTCACGATAGGCACGTGAGTTTTATAGTGTGATATAGATGATGTAATCATAGTCATATTATGTAGTGATATTTTAATTTTGTAGTGTCCAGATAGATAGGGATGTACCTATATATACATACACCCATTATAAGATTATAGAAAACGATTAAATTGGAGGTTAAGAGGATGTCGGTAGTTAATACATGTAACTAAATTATACAAATCGTGTTTCCCATTTCTCAGTAAGAAAATACGTATATTTTCATAATATATAATAAGAATGATATATTCATGCACCTTATTATTAGGGTGTTTTATACTCCCAGCACTTTTATTCTTAACAGCGATAACTCGTGAAAAAGTATTGGCTTTGTGCTAAAGCAAAGTTAAGGCAATCTTCTTGTTTCCTTCCAATTTTTTCTTATTCCTAGAGAAATATCCAAAAGCGGTGACAGACGGTTCATAGTCTTGTGCGTTAGTGTGATGGGCGGGGGGCTGTTTGCTTCTAAATATATATATTTACCTATAGTTTATAGAGCTAAACCACATCATATACTAGAGTAACAATGCAATCAATAAAATGTGGACAGATTTCAGAATTTTCCGACGCGTCGGTATTTTGGTTACCGACTTCTTAGGTCAACTGTACATACATGCCAAGGTGTGGTGTCGGTACTCTGCCTTTCCCCCACAATTTCCCATTAATTGAGGGAACTAACTAATACTACCTTTGAAAATGGAATTTCAGAAGTTTCTGTATATTCGTTCTTATTAGTATTGGTACTCTGTTCAACTGCTGTTCTCTATTTTAGCCTTTACCTTCTTCTCAGCTCGACAGCTTTTCAACTAGAAACTTTTCTTAAAACCAGTAAATTGGTCAAGTTGACTATTTTCTCCAAATTGGTTGACACATTAGCTCATCCTTTCCAGAGTTGTTCACCCTTTGAACCAAATCCTATTCAATTCCCAATCTTATCTCCTTTTATCAACATTCTCTAATTTAACTACACAATCCATTAATCATCCAAATTGAAAAATATTCCACTAGAAAAGCAACAAATATATTATCAACAATTCAAGCTGGGTCAAAATAACAAACGATTAAAAACGATACCCCGGTAATTTCCACCGTGTCTTTCTTTCATTTTTTATTGCAACTTTTATAGATTCTTTAATTCTCGACATTTGATTCCAAACTTTTATTAATTATGTTTCGTAGAATGATTCATTTTATTGTCATATGAGAATTTGATCACTGATACTGCTGATGCTATTGCTGTTGCACCAACAGAACTTGAGAAACTTTCTCAACGTGAAAATAATTTATCCAAAAAAACTTTTGGTATCAAAGATGATACTACTAGTGAAGAAGAAGAAGATAATGATGCTCATATTTGACAAAAAGTAGAATCTAGCAGTTACAATTGTAAGCCATTCTCACAGTTTTCTGTAAAGCAAATCTTTGGAGTTCATGGTGTTGGTGTTACTTTTGATGCACAAGGATGTTCATGATGTTCTTCCCACAGACTGCAGTTTATAATGGTGAAACAAAGAACAACAGCTGAACATTCAAGTCAATGACACGTTGTTCAAATAGATAGTTTTGATATCTTCAATGATATTTGTATAACTAAAAAGCTTGTTAATGTCAGTGATGCAGGATTGTCTAATGCTTATTTACAAGATCCAAATTAGGGGAAGATTTCTAATGATACATTCCAGCTTCTAAATTTGGATACTGATAAGTTTCAAGTTAGAGAAAAGCATGATTTCAGTTTAAAAAAAAATCTAGACTGCCTTACTTTTGTTGTTACTTATTCTTTAAATGTTTTGATCTCAAGTTGGAGTTCTTTGATGAGTTTTTCTTTTCTTTGCTTATTCAATTCAATGATTTTATGAAAGGGAAAACAAAAACTAAAAACAAATAATCGTAACCAATAATTTTATATGCTCTTATCACATAAACATTACACCTTATAATCAATGGAGAAAAAAAAGAATCCAGGAGTACTGTTCCTTTGACCATACTTTCCCCGGTTAATATTATTATATTGTAAATCCTGTAGGAAAGAGGGGAGGGGGACTGTTGTTTGCACAACAACAACCCTTAACCCTTAGAATACCAAGTCTTTTTTTTTGCTATCAATTCAACAAAAAATATAACTTTCAAGATTGATTACAACATAGCAACCAAAGATGAAGGAATAAATACATGTATCCTCTTACCCAGAATACTCATGATTGATCTATTCTAAAAACATGCATTTTCTATTTGTTTCAAAGAATTGGTGATATCTAATTGATGCATGTGTTAATTTTCCCAATCAGTAAATGCTCATCTTGTAGAAAAAGTCTTTTTTTGGAAGAAAAACTATCACATAAAGTATAAAAATCAAAAAAATGAATGAATATTCAATTTAACTAGTTAATTTTGGAAAAGGGTTGTGTTTATACGTGATTTTTCAAACATAATTAATTGATTTAAATCTTGGAAAGCGAGAAAGTATCCATTACGTCCTAACTTTCAAGTTACCCAGACTCAAAATCATCATCATCAGCAGCAGAAACACCAACTGGTGATTCCAACTATTTGGCAAATGCACTATCGATATCAAGCTGTGGTTCTGAATGTACCAGTTATTGCTAATAGAAAGCCGCCTGCATTAATTTTTGACTACATCTACAACAGAAACCAGTTTTATTTTGAACGGATCCACATCTTCATCATTAACTGCACCTGATTCATCATCTTCCTATGCTTTATGTGATTTTTCGTACAAACAAGATGAATACATGAGAAAAAAAGAATCTGCCACAATCTATTTATATACATTTAAAGTTCTTAGTTTGCAGCACGTCTTGAATTTAATTTATATGTGGTCAATATTCTAATCAAACTATTAAAATAATTCTAGGCATAGCCACAATTATAATTATTTCTTCACTCTTCGTGCCGTTCCCAATTTCTCACCAAAATATGTCAACAAATAGACAGCCAAGAGACGATTATACCAGTGATATGTACATGGTGGGGTAAGTTGTGATATTACATACGAGACATCCTCCTCTAGTAGATAATTTGCTTTTAAATAGTACAACAGACTGTTACTTAGTGCTTTAAAAATCATATATCCTCAAAAGTAAAATCAAATTCTCCGGTTAATTGCTTCAGTATTTATGTTAGTTTATTTAACTTACTCGCTGTTGCTAATTGCCATACTTCTACACTGGCTCTATATAAGTTAATAAATCATTCTTCATTGATATGTTTCTAGATTTACTTGGTTTAAAAATATTTCATTAAGATCAATGAGGTATTGCCGTTTGTTTCTTTTGATATCGTTATTCCACCACAGTTCACTAAAAAAGAAAAAGATTCTGATACATATTGATTCACTTGCTCATTAATTAATTAACCTTTAATACAAACGGCAACACACAGTTTGATTCTTGGGGTCTTCAAACTTGAAATTTAGTTCACGTGATTTTTCGTACCTATTTAATGCCTTTCGATTTAGGCCGACGGCGTTTTTTTTTGACGTTGCACGGGGAAAATTTTTTTTTTTTAAAGGACCTATAACTGAAATATTGATGTATATAAAAGGAAACGTTATACATATATATGTTCTTATCTAAAACTAAAAGACATTCTATTTAACATATATACCTTGTAATGATTCAATTAGACAATTGAATATTATCATTTCACAAAAAAGAAAACGATAAAATGTCAAAGATCAACAAAATAGACTCAAATAAAGAATCAGCCAATGTATTTCTTGATACAACATCTGAATCCACAATTGGTGTTCCAGTTGACCAAAACACAAAACAGATTGGTTTAGTTAGTGCTTTTGGTTTAATTTTCAATAGAATGGTGGGAACAGGTATTTTTGCAACTACTTCAACAATTTATTCACTTTCAGGAAGTGTTGGACTTTCTCTCATACTTTGGTTGGTTGGTTCAAGTATTGCACTTGCAGGAATGTATGTTTACATGGAATTTGGTTCTGCAATTAAGAAAAACGGTGGTGAGAAGAATTATTTGGAATACGTTTTCCGTAAGCCCAAATTTCTCGTTTCTGCGATGTATGCTTCCTATATCTTCTTTCTTGGTTGGGCTTCAGGTAACTCAATTGTGTTTGGTCAATATATTTTGAATGCGGCTGATGTTGAAGTGACGCGTTGGAATCAAAGAGGCATTGCGGTTGGATGTCTTGTTTTTTCTTTTCTTGTTCATTCGGCCAATGTGAAAGTTGGGGTTTATCTACAAAATATCCTTGGTGTTTTTAAACTAGCTATTATCATTTTGATTGTTATTACAGGATTTGTTGCTCTTGGAGGACATATTAATGGAGCCACAGGAACTGCTAATTTCAAAAATGCCTTTAGTAACACAACTGAAACTGGCATTTCAGGCTATGGGGTTGTTACTGCTCTTTACAATATCATCTGGTCTTTTGTTGGTTATTCCAATGTCAACTATGCCCTTGGTGAAGTCAAAAACCCAGTGAAAACTCTTAGAATTGCTGGTCCATCTGCTGTTATTATTCTTAGTGTGTTATACATGTTGGTCAATATTGCTTATTATGCTGTTGTTCCACTTGATGTTCTTGCAAACAGTGGTACAATTGTTGCAGGTAATTTCTTTAGAATTGTGTTTGGATCCAAATCAGAACGTGCTATCTCTGTCTTTGTTGCACTTTCTGCTCTTGGTAATGTTCTTAGTGTGATTTTTTCGCAAGGAAGAATTATTCAGCAACTTGCTCGTGAAAACATTTTACCATTCTCACGATTTTTTGCTACTCAAAAACCATTTAACTCACCATTGGTTGGTCTCTTCCAACATTTGATTGTTTGTATTGTTACAGTTTTGGCCCCACCTCCAGGTGATGCATACAATTTTATCATGAATTTGATTTCATACCCACTTAATATTGTCAATTTATTCGTTGGTATTGGTCTTTTATATCTCACAATACAATCACACCGTGGTAAACTTTTATGGAACCCACCAATCAAAGCAACTCTTCCTGTTACCTTTTATTTTTCATTGGCATCACTTTACCTTGTTGTTGCACCATATATTGCTCCAACAAAGGGTCAATCAGTGTATAACTCTCTGCCATACTGGTTACACTGTGTGGTGGGACTTGGAATCCTTGGATTTGGTGCATTATACTGGCTTGTGTGGGCAGTTGTACTACCCAAAATTGGTGGGTACAGTCTTGTGCCGGAACAGGTTTTGGATGAAGATGATGGGTTTTGGAGAACAAGAATTGTCAAAGTGCATTCTGAAGATGATAAAGCTCAGCCAGAGTTTGCAACTTAATATATTTGTCTTTTTTTTTAAATTGTTAGTTTTTTGATGCTATGTTTCAAGATTAAGGCCTATTGGGAAAGGCGTCTGTTTTTTTTTCTTATGTTTATCTTTGGTAATTTATAATTTGTATCATTTTGGATATTGCTGCAACTGTATTACTTAATTATTTTTACTTAATTATCTCTATAATTCGTTTATATATATATATGTATATTTTCTTTCGTCACATTTGACTGTGCCGTAAATTTATTCTTCCGCTTTATTTTTTTAAATACCATTTCAATGCATTAAGCTTCGTTTCTTCGAGCAAATTATCGTCATGAAAGTTTGTTATGCAAACGTAAAAGTGTTTCCTTCAGTCTCAATCTGAAAAGCTTTTTTTAGGTTAACAATCACATTACTCCAGTTTTACTCAGGCTATTGCAAAAATCCGTTTCCACTAGCGGAATTTTGGATCCTTTTAAGGTAGGACAGCGTTTGCTAATATTTTGATTTCTAAGGACCAGCATGATCGCCACTTTACATTCATGTATCATGAGCAAAACAAAATGGGTAGTTCCAAGCTTGTTAGAACGAACGGAGATTGTGAGACTTGACTTTGAAATATTGTCTGCCCTAAAAATCTAGTCACTTTCGGCCAAGTAAACCATCATTCCAGTAGCTTTTGTTATCTTGAGTTATCCTATTTTGATGGTTATTATTATTTGAATTTTGGTGCCTTTTTATGTGACTTAAGTGCCATATCATCCTCAAGGGATATAATTGAGTTGCCAATTCCTGTCTACAAACAATTATTTTTGATCCAAACCCTGCTTTATTTTGAAACCGGCCTGTGCTTATTGTAATCATTTTGGATTAGGAAGAGTCATAAACTCATCACTGTATGCATATGGATGCTAAAATATGAATTCTTTAAAGGAGCAGATTAAGTTATTGGAATTACTTCCAATGAATCAAAAGTTGGGGTTGCTAAAAATGTGAAAATAAAATAAAAATACAGGTTAAGAGATCAGTGAAGAGAATAAGCTTTAATTAAATTCTTATGATGAAAGTGTGGACAAAGGACAAAGATTCAAATGATTAGAGTGTGAATTAATGATTGCTGCAAGATACAGAACGTTTTCCTGTTTAACGGGTAGCTGAAAATCTACAGTCAATATTAACTAGTATGATTTTTCAAAAAAGTTAAAGAGTTTTTGAACTTCAAGTTAATCTCAGGGGTCTTGTTAAATATTTTAACCGAGATATCCTAATAAAAGGTAATGTTAATCCTTATAGATTGGAAATTTCTTATGCAGAAGAAATATGTAATAACACTGTCCACAAAATGTAACTGAAGGGTTTGAACTGTTTGCACCCAAGAAAGTTGATGCAACTTTAGAATATTTTATAGTTTCAATAGACGATTGTTTTCTTTTCGAAGTTGAACAACAGTGACATAAGTTATGTTTAATTCAAGTCCAACTGCACTTAATGATGGCGCAGAAATTAAGACTAGCATGTTTCTGAGAAGCACTGCTATTATTAGACCAACACGTTTCCGAGCTACAAGTAAAATTGGTGGTCAAATAAATGAAAATCCAATCAATGAATATCTTTCAAGAATTCTCATAGCCAGTCTCAATCAAAAATATTAATACTAGTGCTTCAACTGCAAAAGGAAAAATTTCAAGTGTCACAGTTGAAACATAATGTACTCTTTTCGGTGGATTATTTGTTTCATTTGCAATGGTATTTTTTGATAGCAGGTTCTGCTTTGACAGTAACTGATGCCAAAATGGTGAAGTTTTACCACAATGTGTTGAAAGATTTGTCAGGGTATGATGAAAGGAATGGAAACAGTGTTAACATGACATGGGATAAAGTGATCAATGGCAAAGGTAGAAAAACTGACAAAGCAAATGGGTTTTCGTTTTTAGAGCAGTTTGATGATGGTGTTATGAAAAGATTGTAGATGATATTTCCAGGAATTTGATTGAAACGAAGAAGTCATTGCTGGTTGGGATGCTGAACAAGTGAAGAGTCGTGTAAATCTAATCTATTAATTAAAGTATGTGTTAGGTCCGGCATATTTTTTTATCACGATTTAAACTCCATATGGAGTGTTTTTGATTAGGTTCATCGTACTTCGTAGGAACTAATCGAGGAACCTAAAACCTCAACTTACTGCAAACAAGAATAAAATATCTGCTTCTAGCTAGCAATACATATGAAGTATCGATGCCGTATAACTCATCCCTATCTGTGTCTGCTATTAGGTGTCTTCAAGATTAGTCATGTCACGATCAAGATTCTCTCATCAGGTTGAGGAATTCTTCACTTCCTTGGGAATTAATACAATTCTAAGTCGTTTCAAGGCAAAAAAAAAGAGAAAACTGCAAGATAGGATTCAGATCAATAAACCTATCTATGTATCTATTAACTGTCCCTTCTTGTAATTGAATGTTTGAGAATGCATCAACTTAAATGAACTTTCTTATCCAACTTTACATAAAATCAAACATCAACTATGCCAATTGATGGCATTAGCAATGAAAAGCAGTTGAGTGTGATAAAGACTTTGAGGTTGCTGAAGTTTCTTCGAGAAGCAGATTTCACGCATATGCTGCCCCGGAACTGTTGAAGGAAGCCGATCAATGTTTTGAAATTGTCTTAAATACTGAAGGTTTAACCTTAGATCCAGTCAAGGAAAAAAAGTTGTTGTGAAAGATTGATTGGTATATTTTACCAATAATGTGTGGTCTTATGGCTTGTCAGCTTATGGATAAGACTGTCAACTCGTATGCTGCCATGCTGGGACTAAGAACTGACTTGAACATGGACACCTGAATATACTCCTAGGTTGGTAGTTCTTTCCACTTGCGTTACTTATTTTTTGAATAAGAACTGCCCATATCCAGCTTAGAATTCGAGCTTTATTTCCCAAGAACCACAAGAGTTAATAAGTATTTCTAGCTACATAGTAAAGCTAAGTTATTAAAGTACATCTGATACGTATTCAATGTGTGGTAGATATCTGTGAAAACGGTTAGTAATGTGTTTATAGTGGTAACTCATATATCCTGGAATCAGGAGAGGAGCAAATCTGCACAGCCTTACTATTGTAACATGCTAATTTCCCAATTGAGCCAAAAATTAGTATGTTTACAGTTTGCCGTTTATAGGTAGAAATTTTGCCTGTCTCAGCCATTTTCTTATCGAGGATGAAATCTCACAGGCGGTGAAAAATTTCGAGATCTGGAGAACAAACAAAAGTAAAATAGGCTGAAATGATGGGGCAGATAACAGATACTTCCAAGTTTTCATATAAGAAACAAGAAAGTTATGAGGTATATCGAATCAAACTATCAAGAACCGTATCAAAATCTTGATGATCTTAGATCAGATTTTCAAAATGCCTTTCCCCTTACATCATGTGCGATGTTTGAGTACGTTAATACTACTGCTGTTTGGATTCAACAGACTGAGGTATGTGCTCACTCTTTTAATAAGTTTATTTTGTTAATTCCATTGTAATAAGTCTATTTTAATAAGTCCATTTTAAGAATTCTATTTCACTACGTTTCCATTTTCAACAAGTCTATGATCAAAAGTCTTTTTCATATTAAAATACTTGTACTCGAACAGGATCAAAGAAAAAAGTATTTTAAAAAAATACCTGAACATACAACTGGTGATACCTTTGTAGCAACAGCTCATATTATTCGTCTTCACACTATGTACAACTGCTGTGTATACGTCACAGTGTCTTTGACTTCCGACGATGATTCTCTTTATACAGTGGAAGGGAGTGTGTAAGTTCCAATCAAGGAAAAGATTCTTCTTGTTTCCACGGGTCAATGCACCTCACCTACACGAATACAAATGGCAACAATCAGATGTAGATAGATACCTTGATAGAACTGTCAGAAAACTCGGCACCAATGTGGATTTGCCTTTTGCGTGAATGGTCGATAGTTTCGTGTCCCAGCCAATTTCTGATCAGTTGCGAAATTTTTGGGCGGTGTCTGAAAAGCATTGAGATCTGGCGAACAGATGAAGAAAGTAGAATAGACAGAAGAGATGGAGTTGATACCTATTCTCTGTATGGTTCCCATAAAGACCACAATACTGTATAAAGACGACCAACTACATTTAAATTATGTTACACGAAACTTATGAGGTTCTATTTTGAATTAGAACAGAGAATACAACCCACTCTGTCTCTGTGTCGAGGAAAGTGGAGCAATCTAGGTGTACAACTAACTACCCCTTCCGAAGATCCGCTCCTCCAGTAGACGCGAGCTGACCTCTTTGGGTGTTGAAGTCTCTTTGCTCGGGGGAACAGCTCTGATTTCTCCTTGATTCTATTCTAACCATGTGATCAATTCTTTAATCTGATATGCAGCCCCTCCTTTGGTCGTTCAGATTCCTTTTCTCGCTCCCCTGTTCAATGTTATTTAAAACCCCTTAATTGAAATGTCTTTATTGCACCCGAATAACTGAATGCAATTTGAACCTTTGAATCTTTTTTCTATATAAATAGACACTACCGATACTTTGAATTACCGTCAATATACAGTTGACACAAAAATGGGTGGTTTTGACCTCTTAACTTGCAAAGGGGCTTCAAATCATTTATTAATGAACTACCAATCTCCCCAAGAGCAAGCAAGGGAAAACAGCTTCCTCTCCTCCATCTGTTTTCTGATTTATATTTAACTTTGAGAGCTTTTGAACATATATAACTGCGTTTGTGTTATTTATTTCTTTGTTTTTTTTCGATTTTATCGATTTTATATCTAGTACTCTTGTTTATTATGATGTTTCTAATAAGTGTGTATTTGCGTTAATGCTTATTCTTTTGGAATGAATTATCAAGTGCTCTTATATGATTATGTGTAGCTTTAGAATGTTGCAAACTTTTAAATAGTTTTTCAAGGGAAAGTCTGCTTCTTTCAATCAAACCACCTACAATTTACTTTCGGAAGGCTTTTTTACAAATTCTGATTAATTACAGATTACCTGTCTATCTGCCTTAATTGGGTTGTTCTTGTTCCACCTATTTATATCCATTCTTGACTGCTGTATATAAAAAAGAAAGAGAGTAGCCCACTTCATCGCCACCTAACTAAATTGTCAAAATTCAGCTAACTTTTGACATTATTTTTGCGCTAGGTGGGGCTGTGCAGTTCATGTGTCAGAGGCCATTTCTACTCAATCTTCATAGACTTCCACTGAATCAAAAAGATGAAAAAATGAATCTCATCTGCATTATTTTTAAGGGATAGGATTTATCACAGTTTTCTGCGAAATGGATTCAAACTCGTTCTGCTGGATTCTTATGGCAAATAAAGGCATTACGCTAGCTTCCTTCTTCAACCACGGTCTTCGTCTTATCTTGACAGTGACTGGACACAACATCTGAAGTGCACACCCAGCCATGGGAGACACCGTAAATTAAGATAGCCGAGGAAGCCCAAGCAGCAGCAGCTAAGCAAGAGCCCGCTGCTATACACTCTGATAAGTTGCTTTGATAACTGGTATGCTTCGTAAGCTCAACAGAGTCCGAAAAAGTAGCACCGCATGCATTCATATAAAGACCTCTTGTTATTGCAAATATCCCAATAAGAACAGTAGCTGCCAGTCCAAATATAACTGTCTTCCACCAAACTTGTCGTTTCCGGGAACTGACAGTAGCGCTTTCTGTACCAAATTGCCAATCACAAGAATAATTGCACAAAACCATGATAGCAATTATAATCGTTAGTGTAATGGTTATACAGGTTGTAAGATAGATGCTGTTATAGGTCATTGTGAAAGTCATGGCTAGGGGGTCATTAAAAAGAAACAGAAGGTAATGAATTAATCCACTCAATGGATAAAGAAGTAGATTCTTCTATTCTTCGACGAACAGGCCCGACGACGAGTTTTAATGGAGAGAGCTACTTTACACAATCGATGAGTAACGAAGAAATCATTGATAATTGTGAGGTTTTTACTTAAACCTTCTAAAACAGGATATTATGTACTAGTAATATTATATAAGCTTTAAAATAGATAAAATCCTCTGATCTTTTATGAAGTTCTTATAAAGTTATATATAGTTATAAAAAGAGAGAGGAATATAGCCTTATTTATGTTATATTGTAATAAAGATCATCTCATTAATCTTATTACTAAGCCGTTTTGCTTGGTAATTTACTCTATCTAGCATGCATCGTCAAGAACAGTTTTCTCGACACCTTTTCCAATAACCAGAAGGGTTTTTGGTCTATACTAATTAAGTATTTCTCACCTTTACGTACATTAGTTAGATACCTTCTACCTTCTAGAAGAGTCAGTCTTCTGGGAAGATATACTCTCGCTTGAATATACACATTTAAGCCGTATATACTGAATTAAGACCAGCTACTACACAAACTATACAATCAAAGTAGTTAAGCTTAGTTTTACAACATATGTTAAGATGAGTTTTGAGGAGAGTAAATGGTTCAGACAATATGAAACAAGTTTGAGTGTTTGAAGTGAGTAATTGAAAAGATTTATCTTTGTGTTTGTTTACTTACGCAAGAATGCCGATATTCCTGACAATAATTGATAGTCGAATGTTGATGAGGCTCTGCCCCCGTGGAAAGGACTCAACTACAATACTGAAGGGCAGAGCCCCGAAGGAATTGTCTTCAGCCAACCACCACCCCGTGGAGAGTACTCAGACACACCAAGTGAGTGAACACTTCCGCCCGTGAAATCACTTGAGTCCTCCCAACCTCAAAAAGGCCCAAAGCCCGTTAAAAAAAAAAGTTGCCTGCTGCCCTCCTCCCCTGGTGCGGTGACCCAGCCTCCCCAGTAAATGTCTGAGGACAGAAAGGCCCACGCGTCGTCCGAGAGAGATATTCGGAGACAAATTTTTCTGTGGAGCTGCGCATAATTACGACTACATCATTTTCCTTATTGGGCTTAATTTGTACGCATATCATTTTTTTTTTAACCGGGAGCGGATTGGCCGCACTCTTTTGGTTTTTCCTAATTGGTGTAAATTAATTCCTTTGGTTGAGACTACGAGCCCTAGTTGATGGTTGAACCAGAAGCTGTGGTCATGACCTATTAAAGTTCGATATTACATTCGAACTTGTATTCAATAAATATTTAATGTCTTTTGACAAATTTGATAGAAAAGTGTAGTTTTATAATTTTAGAGTATGTTGTTATTTAGTAGTATGATAACATTGATGAATTTAAAAGTGGAAGTGTAGCACCAGAGACTTACTGAAACTTAAGACCTAGAGTAGTTACTGTAATATACTAGAAATTTAAGCATGATTATTCTCCTCGGCCCTTTTAAATCTTGGCTTTCTTGGCTTTCTTGGCTTTCTTGGCTTTCTTGGATACCGTGCCCTGTATTTGCCCAGATCTTACTGCCTAATTTTCATAATGTCCGGCACACCAGAAAGGCATGACCACCTATATTAACCAATATTAACCATAAGCTTTGATAAAGGCAGACCATTCTGAGCAAGGTAAGCAACCAAGTTACGCCTATTGACAAGTTTGTGGCAACCATAGCCTGTACTGTGGAAGAAACTGATGTGGAGAGAGGGATTATCGATTCGCGGTAAAGATTCGGTAAATCATTTTATCTTTGACAAAAATAGGCTCCTAACCGAAATACCGTAATCACTTTTCGGGATACAATGTGCATTATTCCTGTTTGGCGTCAACACCGATATCCTTCTTAATATTAGTAACAAATGGCAAATCAAATGATCGATTCTGTCTCTTGATATTTTTGTCGTTTTATTGCGTCTCTATCATCATCCCTGCTCCCATGGATATGTTTCTATGCACGCCAAGATGAGCATTCAAATAAAACCCCTAGATTCAGACACACCACCATAAAGGCTCTGAAAGAGAATAAAGCTGTTGAATTGATGGGTTTAATCTTCTTCTGAGTGGGCAATTGGTCTATGTCGATAAGGTTATTCAAATATTTGATGAAGATTACAAGCTAACCATATACACGGATAAAGTCGTAGTTAAGAAGAATGGTAAAGTGGAGACGTGTTGCGTGTAAGGGACGTGGAATGAAATGGTGATTGGAATATAAAGTTTCGGTCTGTTAACACCGACAATTCTGGATTATGTTTATACGAAACTAAGGAGGTTGTAATTTGAATTAGTTTTCAATTGATCTTTACACAATACCAAAAAGGAGTAATCGTATAACAATGACGGAGAAAATACGAAATAATGACAATAGCTAGAACAAAAGAGTATTATTTCCAGCCATCGATTACCAACGAACAGTAAGAAAATGCCCTCAATTAAATTTTCGTGGGGAACCAATCGAGCCCATGAACCAGTAGAACATATTTGCACAGCCGGTTAATTGCCTAATTGGGCCAAAAATTTGTGTCCTTACAATTTGACGTTGTAGAACAATTGCGTGTGTCAGGCAATTTCTTATCGAGGCTGCAATTTGAATCTTACAGCGGGCGGTGAAAAATCCTCAGATCTGGAAAACAAACGGAAGTGGAGTAGGCTGGCTGAAATGATGGAGTAGATATCAAACGTTTATAAGGCTGCCATAAAGAATCAACAAAGTACATAGCATTAAGTAACTATACTATTTCAAGTATGCCACTAACAGAAGTCCAGTTTAATGAACACTGGTTTGTCCAGGATGGATTTCTAGTCAATAAGAAAGAAAGAAAAATTGTCGACACCAGCTCACCAAGGTTCCACAAAAGACACAAGAAGGTTTCGAGGTACATTGAATTAAACTATCAAGAAACATTTCAGAAGTTGGATGATGTTAACTTAGATTTCCAAAATACGTTTCCCCTTACATCATCTGAGATCTTTGAATATGTTAATACTGTTACTGTTTGGATTCAACAGACTGAAGTATGTTTTTACAATTTTCAACAAGTCTATTCTAATAAGTCTATTCTAACACAAGCTTTCTATTACAGAACTGACATAAAAAGTATTTTAGAGAA
>PPKI02000048.1:0-90375 GCA_003707645.2 Ogataea trehalophila
CCCTTGTTGCTACTTTCTACAGTGTAGTGTGATAAAACTAATTGAGATAAGGTTGGAGAATTGTAAAGTTCCAAAATTGACTACCAAGCATTCCTGAGTCGAGAAATGGGGCAAAATGATACAAGGCCTTGAATTCGTAAAGGACATCAATCAAACTACTTCTACTTCAATTTGTTCTGAGTGCACTATCCTTCCGCAATATAGTGCATTAATGTCTTATTCATCAAGTTTAATGATATGCATCAGAAAATATAGCCTTCAAAATAAAGATCTGATCGTAACCGCTAGCTATATTGGGCTATATATATTAAATACTCATGAACAATGCCTGTCAGAGTTTTCTAGTACTCTTAAAATAGTCAGTGACTCTTTCTTTATCACTGTCATAAAAAATGCCCATTGATTTTTCACTCAACTCTTCAAACTTTGGCCTGGTTTTGTCTTCTGTTCTTTCACCCCTTTTATCCAAATCTTCATGCAACCAATTCAAAGCTAAAGGATATAAACTATTGCTCTTTTTGATCGCAACAAGCTTTCCATCATCGCTGACTTGTTTGTCACCTTTGCTGATATACTTGACACTTTCAATCAAATAATCTTTAGATATACAACCACCACTGAGATGAATGATTCTTGTTGGCCATTCTCCAAGTCCATCAAAAATATGCGTGGCATAGACAATAGTACAACCCCTATTTTCAGTTTCAGCCTTCAAGAAATCCAGAAGTCTGGATCTAACTAAAACGTCCAAATCAACAGTAACTTCATCTAATAATAAAATATCCCATGGCTTCAATAATCCCATTAGCAATTGAACTCTTCTTCTTTCACCATCAGAACACTGGTTCATTCTCCAGCTGATATCGATATCCAATAAATTGATCAACAAATCACGTCTTTCCTGATAATTACTTCCTCCAACAGAGTCTATCAAAACAGTCACTGGTATATCACGTTGAGTAATTTGATTGTTTGCCCATTCGGTACCTAGGTATGTCACCACCCCAGTTGATCTTCTATGCGTATTGTTTGCTTGTAGATCAAATGGGTCCACTCCATTCAATAGAATTTTGCCGTTCTTGATTAGCTTCTGACCGGCAAGGATCTTCAACAGAGTTGACTTACCAGCACCATTTGGGCCAACAAGTAGCAAGCGAGATGATTTTTCAAGTTTGATGGTGATTTCGAATAGGCCCACTTTGTTCGTATGAGGGAAGGTGTAAGTTAGGTTCTCTGTGTATATTGAGTACTCTTCTGTTTGATCCATTATGTATAATATATGAAAGTATAGTATCTGTTGTATAAGATGTATAATTGATATGGTTAGTTGATGAAGATAGATTAAAGTTGAATTTTAATAAAACAGGTTGCCGTGGACATATATAATTCGTACAAGAATCAAATCCAAAAAAAAGCATCCAGACTCGAAATTTGCAGAAAGTAACTATTTGTCAAGCCTTAAAACTGATAAATAATTCACAATATATTTACTTGTTCTACTCTTTATCAATCTACTTTATCTTTCATTACAAGGTATAATCCAATTGGAACTGACAAAGGACGGTGTATCAGTTATACATTAGTTTTCGTGCTATACACTAAAACAATATGGATTCAAACGAGAATATATTTGATGAAGATGTCGATTTAATCAACACTACAACTAATAACGATGAAGATGAAGATGAAGAATTAGATGAAGATGTTCAAATGCAGGATGCCCCAGCAACACGGCGTGATGATGATGAAGAAGATGGAGATGATGAAGAAGATGAAGACGACGAAGATGACGATGAAGAAGAAGAGGAAGAGGAAGAAGAAGAAGAAGAAGAGGAAGAAGAAGATGACGAAGATGAGCCAACGAACACTCAGGATGAACCTACAGCTACTGATACTACTACAGAAAGAATAACAGTTGCAGCTGCTAATGAAATTAAAAGTATAGAATCAGAAGAACCTAAAGAGCCAGAAAAACCTAAAGAATTAACTCCACGTCAAGCACTATTAAAATCGGCACATACGAAACAAGTTATGGAGATAATTCCAATAGTAGCAATTCCATATTCAACACCAGTTCACTCCTTAGCATTAACAAAAGGTCCTAAATGGTTGTTTACTGGTGGTGATGATGGATTAATCAGAAAATTTGATCTTTTTGGTTCGGTTGAAGGTAAATCTCCTCTCACGGTGGCTCAAAGACATCAATTAGTTGATTCTATTTCATACGGTGGTATGATTTGTTCGTATTGGGAAAATGAGCAACCATATTACAAAGACAATTTGTTGACTGAGTTAATAATGGAGCAAATGAAGACAAATAAAGGTAAGAAGAATCAAAAAGTTGATATCAATAGTGTGACTATGTTTGAAGCCAAAGTGAGCCCCGTTTATTCTATGGCAGTTGAACAAGAAGGTAGATGGTTATTAAGTGGATTAAAAAGTGGTGGTATCAGTTTACAAAGTGTTCGAGTTAACGAAGGTACAATACAATATTATTTCAAGCAAGCTGATGCTAACAAAACAAAACCTGATTCTGAAGAAGTTAAAAAATGGAAGCACAATACCACTGTTTCATGCTTGAAATTGAACACTGAAGAAAATAAATTCTTGTCTGGTTCGTGGGATATGAAGATTTTAGAGTGGGATTTGAATACTGGTAAAGCAATCAATAGATTTAACAAATCCACTGGTCAAATAAGTACTATTGAATATAGACCTCTTGGTGGTGTCGATATACATTTTGATCCAGCTTCGGTGGCAAAAACAGCGAAATCACAGACTGAAAATGGACAAGAAGATGAAGATATGGATTCATTGTTTGGTGATTCATCAGATGATGAAGATGATGATGAAAAGGAGAAAGACATTACTAAAGACAATATTGTAAAGACAAGTACACAACCAACTCCAAACACCGAAATGGCTACGGAAGCTAAATCAGCGTTTGAAACTCATCAAAAGAATTCTGTTCAATCAGGTATATCTGAAACAGTTGCTCGCTCCGACAACATATTCCTCTCCTCCTCAATCAACGGTACATTAAACATCTGGGATTCGAGACTATCAGATTCAACAACTAACTCCAACAATGTGATATCTATTGGTTCTGTTGGCTTACCAAGCACAAAAGGTTCGTCTTCTACACCTTGGTGTATGTCGGCAACGTGGTCTAATTCAGGTAATTCGATTTATGTTGGTCGTCGTAATGCTGTTGTGGAAGAATACGACATTAGAAAAAGTAATAGGGAAAGTGTAAAACAATTAAAATTCCCGATTGCATCTGGCCCAATTTCGTGTGTGCGTACTCTGCCTAATGACGATTATTTGCTATGTGGCTGTCAAGATAATATCAGATTATATGACTTAAGGCTCAGTGAAGGCGGTTCATCATCAAATGATGCTTCTGCTGCTGGAAGCAGTCATAAGAAGAAAGTTCCATTTATGATCATTCCTGGCCATAACGGTGGTATTCTATCTGATTTATACGTTGATCCAACGTGTAGATTCATGGTTTCTGCTAGTGGTAATAGAGGTTGGCAAGGTAAGCCTGGTGACTATGTTTTCGTTTATGAAATATTTGGAACAACTAGTACAACTAGTACCTCCAATCAATCTGCAGCAACTGCTGCTAATGCTGCTGCTAACGTCGCAAGCACTACTACGGCCGCTTAGTTGTTAGAGTATTAAGTTTGTATTAATATTGGTTTATATTGTAGTTTTAAGTTTTTATCAAAAAATTTTAATAGTTTAAAAAGAAAATAAGTATGAATAAATAAATAAATAATGATTTAACGTGATATGGTCAACATATCAAGCATTGAGATAAAAGTTATAAAAAAAAGTATCAAGTAGTAATGATATACACCTCTAAAGCCAGTGGAAATAAAATAGAGTGAAAGCATGTGCCGAATTAAATATATCTAGGACTATAATTTAGCTTTAATAGGAACTTCGGATCCTAAAACTTCTTTCAATTCATTAGCAGCGACACCTAAATAATACTTCAATTCATCACTTTTCAAACCCATTTGGTTATCTTTGAAAACAGTAATGTTAATATGCATCCAATCTTTGTTCATCATATAAGCTAATCCGAAACCTTCAGGAACAACAGGGGACCAACCGTAACAGTTGAATCTCTCTGAACTCAATTGAGATGTTGAAATGTACCATTTGGATGAATAACTGAACATTGGATTAGTGAAAAACTCGTGTTTATCGCCTGCTTCCATTTGTGATAAACCAAACAAGTGACGATCAACACCTTTACCATCAGATGCAGCGCTGATATAATTGACATGACTGGTGCAGGCATTTCTAAAAGCAACGATTTTTTCAGCGTTGGATTTGGATGTATCTTCCCATGTTCTAACAAATGCTAAAGATTCAACAGACACTGAACGACAAGTTTCAGTTCTACCCTTGAAGTACTTTCTAGTTGAAGCAGCTTCATAAGTGGCTCTAACGGTACCGGTATATTTGTAGTAAGCTAATTGGATCAGCATTTGAATGAAGGCATCTGGAGAGGTTTTAAATTGCTTGATTTGGTTCTTACCTAGGCCAAAATATTGAAAAGTATCTAAAGTCATTGAATTGGTAACTTTTTCAAATTCAACAATGGCATCGACAATGGAGCTTTGAGTCTTTGGAGTAACTTCAAACTTCAATTCTTCAAAACCAGCTTCAATGACTGGTTGTTCATTAGGTGGAGTGAAATCGGATAAGTTCATTTTAGCAATTTCACCACAAATCCAGTCATTCATTCTTAAAGTTGGAGTACCATCCATTTTGGAATGTTCACCTAAAAATCCAGAGCTACCGTTTTTACTAACCATGATTTGAATTGGCTTGTCAAACCAACGGTTTGTACCATTACCGTGCCAGTTGTTTCTTGATTTTGATTCGATTGTTTGTGGGGAATTTGAATCTAAGCATAGGACAAACGATGAGGCCTCAATTGCATTCAAAGAGGAAACGTTTATTGGGTTCTTGATTAATTCAGAGTGGTTTTCAAACCAAACGTCCCTGTTGGAAGAACTTAAAATTCCAATTGGGTTTTTTGGAGCTGCTGATTGGGTTGCATTGGTGTGGATAGCAACCAGGTTTGCATAAATTTCATTCAATGGTAACAATTTGTCATTTGCATCATGGTGATACAATTTGTAAAATTTGTTGTTAGCAATCACGATCATATATCTATGTTCAACAGGGTTATAAACATTGTTCAAATCTCTACTTTCACCAGGAACACGGCAGTTGTTGAACATCCACTTAAAAGATTCCATACAGAAAGGACTACCTTTAATCAATTCTGGTTCCAAAGTTTCATTTTGAACAGATTCCATGAACTTCAAAACTTGGTAAGTGAGACAACTTGCCTTTAATAGTTGGTCTTTACCAATAGCAGTATTGATATCTTTGTGACCATAAAAATAAGAGACAAACGGAGAAACAGGATCTCTAAAATCTAAATAGGCATAGTTATCCCAAAATTCTGATAACCAATTTCTCTTGTCAGCACTGAAATTGACCAACTTGTCTTGCAATTCAGGACCTTTTGTGACGGCAAATTCATCAATAACTTTTGAGTATCTTAGAAATTCAGGATCGTTTGAACCTTTCGGATAAAATGGAATGATTGATTTTTTGTATCTGGCTAAAGTTTCGGTTAATGAGGGAACAGGCAAAGAAGGTAAAGCTTCCTGATATTTATATAAATCAGCCTTTGTTGAGTACGTTTTCAAAGGCATTATTGATAATGACTTCTTTGATAACTGATGAGACCAATTGGATGAAGTGTTTCTTAACTTGAACATTATAGAATTAACCTATTTTCTTTAGAAATATTTGACACCGGAAAAAAGTGATTATTTATAAAACTCTTTTCTTTTCTCTAAAGACGAATTGTATGTAGCATGTGAAAATGAGATGGATTAATGAAATAAATTAGGAAATTGAAAGGATATTCAGCTACCGTTTTATAGAGGATGGAGATGATTAAATGATGAAGTGAAAATAGATCATGGCATGTGAAAAACAGGCGTGATTGTCAGCGGGTCGGAGGAGGGAGGGCACATGGCGCAGTATCGCATTGTGGGGTATATATGATATATTATAAGCTCAGGGGGTATTATGTAATGTGGCTAGTTATTGGTGAATGATTATCATATATTTATAGGTAACAGATGATTGGGACGGCAACGACGACGACGAACACGACTGATAAAGTAGAAGAGAATACATGACAAAACGACGGAGTAACGGTTATTGTCAAACACCGACGCGACGTGTAATGGTACTCCCCGTCTATAATTCTTATTAAATGTGTGTAAGAAAGTAAAAAAAGACGCGTACGGATAGAGACCTCTAAGATGTAAACAACTTTTAAACTGCTACAACTATATAGTGAGCTTGTTTTGTAAAAAAATTAAAAAAACTACCCATTGAACCGCCAACTTGTCATACACCTACTTACACCCTCTTTACATCACGTTCATTCTTTCACCAAACCATACCACCATGTCGTCGAGAAGGTCATTCTACTTCTCCTCGACTTCATCGGCTTCCTCTTCTACGAAACAACAACAGTTGGATGAACTGGCAAAGATTGAGCAGGAAATAACGTTAACTTTACAGCAAATCGATAAGAATTTGTCAAGGTCAAACACTATTATTAAAGACGATATATTACCAGCAATATCAACATTTGGTAACAATTCTAAAAAAATTTGGAATAATGTTGGATTTTGGAAAACGTTTTTTGAAAATGCTGCAAATGTTCAAATAACAACTGAAGATCCAAACGTCAACAATAATAGTAACAATAATAACACCAACAACAGCAATAATGCAGAAGTTGAAAATGGAGATGATTATACAGAGATGGCATCTTCCATTATCCAAGACCCAAAAACAATGGAAATTAATAACAGATACAAGGAAAACTTATCGCTAGTTTCAACTGAAGAGGATAATGAAACTTCAGCTTCGTTTGATCTATTAAAGGTGGATAAACCAGCACCAGCAACAACAACAACAAGAAAGAGATTACTCTCCTCAACTCCAAATAGACGCCAGCATAAAGCTCAAAAACAGTTTAACGAGAATGGCAATGACACAGAATCTTTGATAAACCAAGATAATTCGTTCCTAACATTTTCCGGACCTGAGCTATTGAAATCTGATGATTTAGAAAGAGAACAAGCGCAAGAGGCTGCTTTATTAGCTGCCAGTGATGAAAGAACAACTAGTTCTATATTTGATTTAAATACTTTGAAATTGCAATCGAATAAATTGCAAAAGGCAACCTCACGTTTACTCAGCAAGCCAACGAAATGGAACCTCAAATCAAATACTAACGACGATGATAGCACGGCAACGAATACAAATACTAATACAACCACAGATATAGTGCAATCTTTATCCCCAGTCAAAGTGGGCCGTCGTAAACAGCAACCTCCTACAGAAACGCCTAATAAAGAGCTAACCATTTCTCAAAAATACGATTCTTCTCCGTTTGATTACACACCCCCAGGTTTGCAGACCTTTCAAACACAAACAAATTTACAAAGTTCAATTAAAAGAAAAAAAGAGTCCTCTAATCATGACAAGGAGAAGCAAGAGGAAAAAGAGGAAGAGGATAATACTACACAGAGATTCCCCAAATCTCCAAAATATGGATCTCGTGGTAAACTATTAAGATCAGATAAAGGTCAACAAATTGCATTGGATTACGCTAGATCGTCAACTATGTCCACAATACGTAACAACAATAACAACGTTAGTGTTACGATGGATATGGCTATCAATGGTGGAAGTGCTGTAGATGACGATTACACTGGTGAAAGTTCATCTTTCAGAACTGCTCCATTGATAAACGTTTCAACGATACCAGATTTAAAAGAACCTGCAGAACAATTGCAACGAGAATCTGAAAAGGCTAGAATTTTGGAAAAGTATAAGAGTGATGATGAGGAGGACGACGATAGTGAAACTGAGTTTGATAAGTTGATAACTAACATGGAGCCAGTGATTAATGATGATAATTGTAATAATGATAGTGATTGTGATAGTGGTAATGGTGATAATAACAGGAAGAAAACCTTGAATTCGTCTCCAATTGCTAGTCCGCCAACGGTAAGTAATACAGATGAAGTTGATACGGATCAAGATAACTTTGGAGGTTTTAAAGAAAATGAAGAGAATCCGTTTCTGGAATAGTTTGGGGTTGATGAATGTGCAAATGTGCTGCTGCAACTGCTGCAGCTGCTGCATCTTTTCCTGTATTTTTAAATTTACATGTGTTTTTATATTCTATATGTTTATAAGTGTATTATAGTAAATGTTTATTAATCGTTGAAGTTTTGCAAGCTTCCACTAATAAAGATTAATCAGAAATCATAATAAGAAAAAGTTTCTAAAGTTCCTAATTCTGTGCAATAAGGAGAAGTTGACGTATTAATTAAGAAAAAAAAAAGAGGTGTTCAATCTTCAGCGTTTTTCTCTTTAGTCTAACTAAGCTTTTCAATGATTCGCTTAGTGAATTTTTCAATTGTTTAAGTATAATAATAAGTATACCAACACATGCACGAATGACACAACAGGTTGGTTGGGACAAAAAACTGCTGTCTTTGTATAGTTATATATATATATAATTTATTGAAATATATGTACTATTATATGATAGTTTATTACATATATAATAGTTATATATAAATAAATATATATATATATATATATCTTGTATCGTCTATATCGTCTATATCGTGTTTCCTGGGCCTGTGTCTGTGTGTCTCATATAATACCGAAAACGGCAGATATCTAACAAAAATCACTTTTCGGCTTTCATTCGTTTACCACCTTTTTTCCCCTTTATAGTCTTTTGTTCCTCCTCCTCCTCTTCTTTTGTTAGTTAATGGTATACGGAGTATTGTTACTCCTGTTCTTCTATATTACAAGTATCAAATATAAATAATACTTTCCAGTTGTCTTGTTTTTTTTTCTCCTCTTTTAAAACAAAAAATAACATCCAGACCGATAGGTCAATCAATTAACCGATCAATCAATTTCTCTTATTATTATTATTATTACAAATCAGACATTCTCTACTCTACTCTACTCCTTTCTCTTTTCAAACCCCTCTGGACTTCTTGAAATCTGCGCTTCTTTGAAAAAAATACCAAAAAGAGTTAAGCTACACATTTTCAAGTTTTTTTTTTTTCAAACCGTGCATACAACCTATACTTAGTGTGTTTGAAAAATAATACCATTCCCAAACGATTTAAACACAAAACATTCCAAAATAGACTACTATAAAATATAATACATCGCCTCTTTCCTTTCAAACACCCTAAAAATACTTTGTGTGTTCTGTGTTGTTTGTTTTTTTTCTTTCTTAAATTATACCCCCTATCACCGCTAAACGAACCCTAAATCATCCCATATCATATCCCAAAGTTCCGCCCATCGTATATCTATATCCATAAATCCCTCTCTTCACATATAAATGAAAACGGAAACTACAACAAATCATACA
Organism: Ogataea trehalophila; assembly: GCA_003707645.2. Classification (NCBI taxonomy): domain Eukaryota; kingdom Fungi; phylum Ascomycota; class Pichiomycetes; order Pichiales; family Pichiaceae; genus Ogataea; species Ogataea trehalophila. Next base: position 9,536 of record PPKI02000048.1, read on the forward strand.
TCACCGGTCACTTATCAACATAATCCATACCAATCAACTCGCCAACTCCGATCTCAAGTTAAGATCAACAACGATAACTCCAATAACTTTGACGACAATATTGAAGAAATCGAATCAACCGATCAACAAAGACATATAAAAATGTACACTAACGACTACAGCCACAGCAATAATAATAATAATGGCAATAACAACAATCAATGTTTGAAAAGTGCACGTAACGAATCACAAACATTTGCAAACACCACCACAACCAACGAAAAACTCAAATCAAGTTATGCTTCAAAATTTGGAATGAAAACTCAAAACTCATCATCATCATCATCATCATCATCGATCGTTCCATACATTTTACTGTTTCTAACCACATCATTCTTGCTAATTTCAGTATTGATACCCAACTCCAAAATATACCTAACACCATCCATTTTACCGATAACTGGGTCATCTGTATTGAACGGTGTAACGAAATCGAATTTGAACCCAGTCCAATCATCGTTTCATGCGGTTAGTGGTACTACAATGAAAGGAGGATTCGGTGAGGACTTTTTCAAAGAACTGCAAAAGGTTGCAGTTGACACCCCCGGTACAAGAAAGATATTGGGTTCATTTCAAGGGAACCCAAGTTATCAAACTGATCCATTCAACGTGTTTTCCCTGATTATTGTTGGTATATTCAGTGCTGTTGTTTGTGGATTATTATGTTAAAGAGAAAACGTTTCTCTCTCCTAATCCTTAACTATTCCATTCTAGATCAACGGAATGGATGGAATATAATTTAGTAACAATAACCACTATTATTGTTATTATATATGAATTATTTATTTACGACCTTATTTTATTTATCTCTAACCACTTCCTTCTATTCAACTCCCCGGCCTCATAAACAATAACCATCACCACACCCTTCCTCCTCATATTAGAATCGACGCGCCCATCGGCACGGCTTCTCTTTCTCCTACTCTTCGCTCTCAAAAAAAAAAAAAAAATCAATCAGATTCTCTGTTACCTACCCTTCAATATCCTTTTACTGTTACTGTTGTACACCAACTACTTCATGTTATACACATTATAAATGAAACATTAATGCCTCGTGAAAATTTTTATAAAAATTGCTTGGTACAGTTCGTTCATTGTTTACTGGATTGACTTCCAATGTTGATTTTGCAAAAAATATATGTGTGAAGAAAATTTTAGCTGTTTTTGCGATTAACCCTTTGATGGATGACTCGTAACTCTTAATTAGCTAAATGTGAAGTTAACTGGTAAACAAAATGCATCAACTTTATCAAATCACTTGTTTTTAATTTGTATGGTATCTTATAGTTATTTCATAGACTAGATTAAATTCAAATATATATATTTTTAAACTTAAAATATCACCATATGATTCGATTGAACCAACGACAAACACTTTCATCTTAAAAAATAAGATCCGAGATCCGCCCAGTAGATTGTAATTTTTTTTTTTGGGAGATTTCCGCATTGAGAATCTCTGAAGATAAGCGGCATTTAGTTGACGGTTTGTATGGGCATCCTCTTGTCTGTTGATTCTCTTTGAGCTCTTTACTGTTGTTGTAGTTGTTTGTTGACTGGATTATAAATACCTTTCCTTTTTCTCATTCGAATAAATACTTGATGTATATTATACATCTATTTTTTTTTTTATTTAGTAGTTCATTCAATCTTTATTACATTCTCCATTGAATAAAAGCTCCTATTTCAATAGAACAATTTTGCAGAACAGTACAAAGTAATAAAACTTGTTCTTCACACAGCTAATAAATAATAATCAGCCAAATCCCTTTTTAAAAAAACACCCATCACTTTCCTAATAATGACACAAACTTCAACAGCATACACTGAAATCGCATACCAAAAAAGAAAATCGCTTCTTTCGAAAATACCCACCGCTTGGATACTAACTGATATCCCGTCTCCCCAAGAGCAACCTAATGTTAACGATTATTTATCAACAATCTTCCCAGCAGATAAACTGTCAATCGTTTCAAAATCTGCCACTGAATTAATAGAATTACAAAAAAATGGGGAATTGACAGCAACTCAAATCTGTGATGCCTTCTGTCATAGATCAGCTTTAGTTCATCAACTAACTTTTTGTTGTACTGAAATTTTTTATGAAGCTGCCTTTGCAACAGCTGCCAAACTAGATGCCCATTTCCAATCATCTGGTAAATTGATTGGTCCATTACATGGTATTCCAATCTCTTTAAAAGATCAAGTGAACTTACCAGGTATCACAACCTCCATGGGTTACTTAGCCCCACATATTTCACCAGAACTAGAGTCGATCATTAGTTCCAAGACTCCAGAAACAAAATCCCACATTGCTACAATCTTAGAAAATGCCGGTGCTGTGTTTTTCGTTAAAACTACAGTTCCAATGGCTATGTTATCAAGTGAAACCGATTCCAATTTGGGAGTAACTTTAAACTCATTAAACAGATTATATTCACCGGGGGGCTCCTCTGGTGGTGAAGGTGCTTTACTCTCTGGTCTTGGATCTGTTATTGGGTTAGGTACTGATATCGGAGGTTCAATCCGTGGACCTTGTGCACTAGCAGGTTTATACGGTTTAAGATCTTCTTCTAATCGTTTCCCGTACTTGAACGTTTCAAACTCTTATCCTAATCAAGTCATCGTTTGCTCGGTTATTGGACCAATGTGTCGTTTTATTGAAGATCTTGATTTGATAGTGAAAGTCATTCTCGATTCCAAACCTTGGATCTTTGATGCAAAAGTTCCTCCAATTCCATATAATTCACAACTAGAATCAATTAAAAGTTTAAAAGATTTAAACGTTGGTATCATGTATTGGGACGAAGAAACACTACCACATCCTCCAATTTTACGTACTATGAAAAAATTGAACGAATCATTGAAAAGAATTGGTACAGATGTTGTTGAATTAGTCCCACCTGTTCAACATTCTAAAATTGCAGGTTTGTTGACTGATTTATACACCTGTGACGAGTTCGAGGAAATTAAAACGTATGCAAAGTTATCAAACGAACCATTGACTGATGCACTAACAAGGTCACTCTCTTTGAAAGGTAAACAAGCGACATTGGGTGAATTGTTTGGGTTTGCCGGTTTAAAATACAAGTTCCAACAAACTTACGATGACTTTTGGAACAGTACCAGTGATCTAACACAAAACGGGGAAATGGTTGATTGTTTAATCATTCCAGGATGGAGTTGTTCAGGTTCGTTTATTGGTGATAACATGAAGATTACTCATACGTACACAAGATTCCTTAATGTTTTAGATTATTCAGTTATCACAGTTCCTTTATCAAAGGTCAAACCTGACGATTTCCCATACAACAGAGATGATTATTCAGAAGCTCCAAAGTATGCCAATGAAAAGGACAAGATTTGTTGGGAATATTATAACCACGAGAAATCGATTGGAATGCCAGTCTCTTTACAAGTTATTTGCAGACGGTACAATGAAGAAAAATGTATCAGAATTGCACAATTGTTGAAACAAACATTTGGTGATGGTCTATAAATAACGTTGTCGTGTTTGTTTGTTTTTGTTTATTAACGTTGTCTCCCTTTTTTTGTTTTATCCGCTTTTTTTTTGATTATTGTTGGTGTTATTACTGTTTATTCATTTGAGTAATTAAAATTTATCATTACTTTTAATCTTTTTTTTTGAACTTTTTGTGTACCAATGGCACATGGTAAGGTTTGGATGGAATGAAATTTGGGATGACATACTTATATTAGTTTATAGTTGTTTGCGTTTCTTTGAAAAAAATCCGTATGGGAAAAAAACTTAAAAAATTGCTGTTGTTTTCAACTTGAACTGTAAATAATGCTTAATGCAATTGACTATGTTTTTGGAAAAAGGTAAACATATGTTACACAAGTAAGACTACTTATTGTTTTGCAAGGTAGTTGTAAAAAATTTATTTAGTACAAAATAGATAGCCCTTAATTCGAACAGCAAAAACACAAAAAGTACAAAGAAAAAAAAAACAAGGAACAAGATCGTCAAATGAATATAAAAATTAAAAAAAAAGGTATGGAAAGAATTCGATAGTATATAAATAAAGAATATAAGGTATAGGAATCATTAGCAGCAACAAGCATACAAGCATTCAAGCATTCAAGCATCCAATGAGAAAAAAGTGCTTATAGGGATGGGCGATGTGTGCTTATCTTCTCAGTTAATAATTAAATAACGACAAAAAACATATACTGAGTGTAATAGCAACAGTAATAAGAGAGATAGAATAACATGAAAAACTATCAATGGAGACAAATGTGTGTCTATATGTATATATTTAAATTGAAATACATTGAAATGAAAACATTTTAAAAACTAGCCCGACTAGCCCTTATCTAAGAAAAAAAAAAGAAGAGGTCTCTTTTTTTTTCTGATGTAAAATTCTAGATTTTCTATTTTTTAGAAGTGGTACTTCTTTTCTTTAGTATTTTTTCTTCAGTACCATACACTCTGAAATCATCTTGACCTTCAACGTCATCTCTGATCTTATCCATTTCTTTAGTTTGCTTAGCCCAAACATTAGTATCTTTCTTCAATTGTTTGTTGAACAATTCTTTGTCTGGCTTACGGTATGAACCACCTAATCTATCCCATAGAGTGGTAAATTGGCCATAGTTGTAATTGAAGTACAAGTGATGGATGGTATGGCAAGCAGCACCGTTAACAACCGGGTCATTTGACATATATTCACCGTCATGGATCATCACAGTCCAGAAGTTAACAAAAGTGAATAACACCAAATATGAGATCTTGTGCAATGGGAAGAGGAAAGGATACCAGTGGTATGGTAATGATTGGGCATAACCATCAACAGGATGGAAAGCATGGGAGGCAAATGGTGTACAAACAATCCACTTGTGGTGTGGCTTGTGTAACATTTTGTAAACTGATGGCCAGTGTAACCAACGATGAATAAAGTATATACCACAATCAGTAAACATGATAAAGCAAGGTAATTGATAAGCAATAGCCCACCAGCCACCTGTTGATTCGTCAATATTGTAGTATAGCTTGGAATAACCGTGCAATTCAATTAAAAACCATGGAACAGTCAGAGAAACCATAACTGGGATAGAAGATAAAGCTTGCTTGATTTCAAGTGACATTTGGTTCTTTAAGTATCTTGGGTGGTTGAAATTGGTTTTATCGTAAACAAAATGGTAAGATAGAGCGGCGACACTAAAGTACAAAAGCCAACCAAAGACAGTCATAACTATAAACAATGAAATGGCTTGTCTTATTAGGTTTGATCTTTTTAATAATGATTGAGTTGCATAAATAGATTCATCAAAGAAGTAGTATGGTGCATTTTCACCATAGATATGTTTCACATCTGTGGCAGCTTTCGATGAAGCTGCAAATAGGTTGTGTAATTTAGACGATTCTAAATGGGATGCAGCAACTTCAGTTTGGTTGGTAATGAATGAAGCTAGATCTTGAACAAATTCAGGTGTGCTTGGAACATACTTTGATAATGAAGCAGGTGCTAAAGAAGCATAAACCTTATCGAATAAAAAGGTATCACAGATTTCTAAAACGATATCCATGTTGATTGTGTATATATGTTTAGTAACAAACGAGTGAAAGTGTGATGAGATGCGGTGGGATCGGAATCAACTATCAAAGAATCAATCAATCGTAAAATTTAATAATATTAATAAAAATGTAAATATGAATGATTTGTTTATTAACGAATCAGAAGCAAAGTATATGGTTTGCAAACTATTGGTAAAGATAAGGAATAGATGTATATATTTATATATATCTGAAATTATCTGAATAACCAATACAAAATGAACTGATTTATTTGTTAAGAAAGAAGAACAGGAAGAAAGTAAAGAAATTAAAGCTGTTTAACGACCCAAGTTATACGAAGGAATGAAAAGTGTAAATAGTACGATTTTATTCTTATTTATTTTTCTTTCTGCACCGGTTCGTTTCGCTCGTTTAACCGATTTCCTGTTTAACACGTCGTTTAACACACACACAACACCATTGTATGGTTTCATCCATCTAGTAACAGAAATAAGTGTCTGTCTTTAACTGTTTACATAAAACTAATTTAATTATTTGTCGCTGTTCAAACATGTTGAATATCGTTTTCTTTAAACCAAATAACTCTATAAAAACATCTTTCAAATAAGCCCATTCCATCCCCCCCCTTTCTACTGATTTTTTTTTACGAACGATAAAATCGAGATTCAGCCACTGAGCCACTTGTATTTAAACCGATGACAAAATGTTGTGGCTAATTAACTGTTGTGGCGCAGTAATGATTACTGTTCTCCTTTTTATTCTGTTCTTTTGTCTAAAAACTTGTATGTAAAAGATATTTATAATAATACACTATTTATCTAAAATTGAATCTATCGCCGCAATAAACACAAATCTCCAAGCTATCCAATATTTCAGCAATTATGGTACCCTTATCGTCCATTTCTGGTCTTAATAGCTTGGAACCACAGCTGTTACAGACTTTCATTCTAGTGTCGAACAAAGGTAGCAACGTTAAGGAGCATCTGGACCATGTATGGCCTTGTAGTGATTTGATTGAATTAACATTCACTTCGTATTCATTACTAGTTTCAAATGACTCTGTTGTATCAAGATCTTTGATGTTTAATAACACTAAAGTACTTGAATGAGGAATTTCCTTTTTCAAAAGCCTTAAATAACTGTAATAAACCAATCTTTCTTTATCATTCAACGTTGGTTTGTTGGTTTCAATATATGTAACCACTATCGATGCTAATATTTTCAAAATGGTGTATCTGTTTATCTCCGCTCCAAACAAGTTTCCAAGTCTAATTCTTTCTGAATAGTCGGACAACATTAAATTCTTTTGAATAAGTTCACCTAAAGGTAATGATTCGTCTTGTGGGGAATAATCGAGCTTGAACTCAGACTCACTTCCTATATTAATAGCTATGTCTTTCATTGGTTCATCCAAGTTTAATAATAAGTAGTTTTGAATGCAAACGGATGGACTGTAGTTGATACAATTCATATCCTTGATGCTACTAATGGATGCTAAATCAGATGCTGTCATTTTTGCCAATGGAACAATAGATAAACTTGCATCATCAGCTTGAGAAGTTGTTGTGGCATTAATATATGGGTGATAAATGGAATGAACTAACGCAATATGTTGATTTGAAGGATTGAATTTAAGGCATAAAATACTAAATCTATTAGTGGCTCTCAATGAGTTCAATTTTGCAACCAATGGAGAGTTAAACTTTGACGTGTCTATGCCCTTGGTGTAATCAAATTTAAACTTTTCAACGGCATCCGTGGTCCAATCAATTTTCAATTTAATCAAATCCTTACACTGGTTGGTGAGCACTATATGATGATCCTTTATTGAATCACAGTATTGAATGCAAGAGTTAAAAGAAACAAGCGTGTTTAATAGATCAGTGCTCAATTTGCTCATTGAGTCTGGTGTCAACTTTGATATTATTAATTTATTAGTGGAAACTGCCACCAAACCAATGGAAGCCTTGCCAATTTTCTTGAAATCAAAACAACTCAAGATTTTTGAACTTGGAGGATGAATTTTCACAACCTCATCTTCAATATTTAAACTTTCTTTCTCTAGGTCATAAGTCATTTTTTTCAATACCAGCTCATTTGAACTTAAATTCAATGCAATGTAAGCAACTAACTTGCATGTGATCTCATCCAAGATCCAATCAGAAATCTTACATGTTTTAATGTATGTATCATGGTCAGTAACCTCACACTCTTGTAATCGGAAAGAACCAATTCTTTGTAATTGTTCATCCCCGTTGATTCTGTAAGCCCAAACAGTAGGAGATTCGGTACAAACAAAAAAAATTGAACTTGGATTCAGTGGCCAAATTGGTAATTTGTTTAGATCAAGCTTTATAGGTTTTGTCCATTCAATGGAGTGGATCCTCAAACGTTTTGATTGCTCGCGAGTAAGAAGTTTATCCAAATTGATATCGCCATCAAGCTTCAAAGTTTGATCAATCAAATTGAACTTCACATTCCAATTATTTTGCCCACTATTTTCCAATACGTAACCACTAAAGTTATTTAAAACTAAACTCATCATGCATTGTTTGCTGGAGCTAATACCTGATGATGACCAACGCACTTCAGTTGGAGAGTTCATATCAAAATTCTGTATTTGACCAACTCTGATAGTTTCATTATGTGTAAGAGAATCATACATAAGATTTGGTAGTTCTTTCAATGTTCCTGTCAATCTATTCAGTGTAAATATATCTGATATGTCTCCTAGTTCATTGGTATTCTTTTTTGGTTTCATAACCAAGAGTTCTCTGGCTCCAATAATTGAAAGGTACCCATCGTTGGACCATTGAATTATATCTGGCAAACCTTGAAATTGGCATCTGTCCAAAACTATATCATCCACCATTACCTATATTTGTATCAAGATTTATTGTTGGTAGTAATTTTGCAGAGAAAGTAAACTGATAAAAAAACCTGTTTGTTTGTTTGTCAATATCTTTTTAACAAAGAAACGAACTTAGAAATTGACTTTTTGGGAATTATTAAACAAAAACAATGTTTATGGCTGTGCGATTTTTTCTACGTCTGTCTTCAACGCGTCAGTGAAAAATAAAAAGATAAAGGAACAATATCTGATGTATAGAGATGATTGAAGATGGGTATGCGTCTACAGGAACACAGAAAGCTAACGAATTGATTTGGTAGGGTATACAACTAGATAGAAAATGCTTATTGGAATAACAGGGACAATTTGCTCAGGTGTCTTCGAAGTGGCTAAATTTTTGGTGAAGGTGCATGACTTCAAATTTATTGAAATCAAAGGTTCCTCTTGCAGATGGCCACTGCCAACTGACAAACAATTTGATAGTGAAGAAGAACTAATAAACTATACAACTAAAAACTGGCTCAAAAATTTTGTTGTGTGTGGTATTTCAAATTTGCAGTTTTTAGACTGTTTAATGAAAAGACCATTTTTCTTACATGTCTCAGTTGATTCATCATTGATGTTGAGATATAGAAGATATAGAGCACTTGCAACTGTTACTTTTGAATGTTTTGTAGAAATGTCAGATGAACTATTGTATGCTAATGATGGTGAGCTGTTGAAGATAATGGATAGATCTGAGATCAAGCTAATAAACAATACAAAAACAATCGATGATTTCACAGTGATGCTGACTGAAACTGACTTATTAAGGCCAGAAAGACTCAGACCAACGTGGGATGCGTATTTCATGAAATTAGCAGACTTGGCAGCTTTGAGATCAAATTGTATGAAAAGAAGAGTTGGGTGTGTTGTTGTTAGAGAAAATAGAGTCATTGCAACTGGTTATAACGGTACGCCAAGAAACTTCAAGAACTGTAATGAAGGCGGTTGTAGTAGATGTAACTCTGGAAATGTGGGTGGCTCTGCTTTATCAACGTGTCTATGTCTGCATGCCGAAGAAAATGCGTTGCTAGAATCTGGAAGGGATAGAATTGGATCTAATGCAGTTCTATATTGTAATACGTGTCCCTGTCTAACGTGTTCAATCAAGATTGTTCAGTGTGGTATAGGGGAGGTTGTTTACTCCCAAAGTTATTCGATGGATAATGAAAGCTCAAAAGTTTTTGCTGAAGCAGGCGTTAATCTAAGACAGTATACGCCTACCTCAAGTGGTGTTATAATGTGTCAACCGTATAGAAACAAAAGAAACGTTTGAAATTAAAGTTGGTTAAAAAAATCGTAAAATAATTGCATGGTTATATATATATATATAGAATTGAAAAGTTAAAATAAAATAAAAATTCTTCCGTAGATTAGTTAGGTTACTCCAAAGTAGCTTGCTTGTTTGCTTTCTTTGTGTCTTGCGGTTGGGTTTGCTCGTGTGAAAGTAGATTGGATGTTGTCTTGAGTTTGTTGAATCTTGCAAACAGCTCTTCTTCTGATAATGCATCCATTTTTTCCTCTGTTAGCTTTGTCTCTTGCTTTTGTTTCTTGTCTGTGTTTTGATTTTCGTTAGCACTAGGTTGCTTAGCAACTTCTTCATATCTCATTTGTTCAAGCTCGTCCTCTAGTTCGTCGTCAAGTTTTTCATCAATAGATAGCTTGCTCAATTCTTGGTTGATATCATCGAGTCTATCTGTTTCTGTATTTATTTCCTGTATAGTTTGTTCAATGTCACCAACTTGGTCATTAATGTGACGCAGAACAATAGAGTTGGATTCAAGGGCTTTGACTGTCATAGCATTACTATTTGTTTCCTCAATCTTCATCAAAATCAAGGAAAGATTTTCCAGATTATTTGTTGAGTTGATTAACTTTGACTCTAATGCTTTCTTCATCTTTAACTGTGATTTGGCTCTGATCATTTGTTTGTTTTTCACAAGGTCTTTTAGCTTGTCATCCATGACAGCAATCCGATCAGAAAGTTGATCATTGTACAGTGATATCTTGTAAATAGCAAACTTCAAATCAGCAATTGACTTCACTTGTTCCTCTGTTAACTGGATTTCGCCTTTAAGTGGTTCAGTATTCAACCTGATGACACTCGATGCATCATCAGCATCTCCGTGCGAAATCACAATTGCTTTTAGGTCTCTAGAAAGGTACTTCAAACAGCATTTGAAATCAAATTCAGATAGATCAAAAGAATCATTGGATTCAATAAGTTCATATAAATGTTTGTATAAAATTGGTGAGTTGTTCTCTTGCTTGACATATTCTTTTAATTTCCCGCTATATAAAGCTAGCTGATCGATAACAATAATTTTTTCATCCGGCACAAGGTCCCCTGTTCCTTTACCAGCAGAGAAATTAATTGATGGAGAAGATGGAGATCTAAAAATTAATCTAAACAGTGCTCCTAGTCCCCCCCTCAATTCCTTTATCGGTCTGTTCTTGAAGCTTGAATAAGGCACAACTACGTTCTCTTCATTTGCCATGTAATTCAATACTTTATCAAGACCTTTAGGTTTTAAATTGAGAGAAGATAAAGAGAGTTGGCTTATCAATACATTGGTGTCAAAACTTATTTTATCGTCAAATAACTCTGTGTGTTTGCTTTTGAGCTCTAATAGAAGTGATTTCCAGTCAAGCAGGTTTGCTTCATAGCCTTCAGGATTACTCTCTTTCAAGTGATTAAAATTAGAATAAAGTGATTCTAGCCTTGAACTTCTAAACTTTGGATTTTTTAAAATAAAAGCTTCAATAGATTCAGTCATTTTTATATTAAATTAGTTGTACCGTGAAGCAGCTAGGTTATCATACTATCTATAATAAAATATAGCACTGTTCCATTACTTAACGTTAAAACAATTATCAATAGGAAACCCAAGAAGGAAACAAAAAGTAAAATGGGGCTGTGCTTTGTGATTCCCTTACTTCGATTCATATAAAGGCAAATTCGTTTTTATGAATAATACTATACATACGGATTCACTGATTTGTGAATAATATCAGTGGAATAAAACTGCAGTAAGAGCCAGTTACATAATGAGCTCATTATTTACATCAGATATTACGGATCCATTGGTGGTGAAACTATTGATCCATTTGGACCAACTTCAAAAGAGCCCATCAAGCTCCCAATTAAATCAAAAGCTCTTTCGTCAATGTGAACTTAAGTTAAGGAACGATTCATCATTATACGAAAGCAATGACTCTATATTGAACAATTTTGGTTATCTGATTATGGAAATCGTTAGGTCCGATGAGACTACTCTCGAGTTGAAAAATCACTCAATTGAAGTTTTAGACGCTATATTAAGTCACTATCCATTCGAAAAGATCTTGGAGCTCTTTGATATAGATTTACTAGTAGAAGGGCTCCACGGTAAAAATGACGAATTGAAAGTTATCATCATGAACATCATCAAAAAATCAGAACCTGCTGACTTGATCGCAAATACCCCGATCATAGTAACGTTTGTGAATTTACTCAAGGATCCAAGATCATCTGTTAAACTGGTGAGTGAAATAGAGAAATGTTTAGTTTATTTGGCAACAAATGGTGAATTAATTAGAAGAAGAATTTTGTCTAATGAAATTTTGAAAGTTTTTGAACAGATGAAAATGGACAAAACAGTCAACTCAAGACTTTTTGATTTGATTGTTGAGCTGTTACCCGTTATTCCAACTTTACCAGAATCCTTATATTTGGTTTCTTATGACGAGTTTGTCGATGAAAATGATCTATTGCTTAATGCTTTCTTAATCACATATTACAATAAGTTATTGGATTCAATTAGGTACTCTGGATCTACTTTGAATCATCTATTGGAGAAATTGGATCCACAAATTGATTATATTACTAAATCATTCATTGATGATTCGTTCAAACCAGAATTGAAAATGTTTTTCAATTTAGAACCTGTTATCTTTTTGAGCAATTTGAGTTATTTCTCAGCTGACAAATTTCTACAGTTTGACAAAAAATACAACATTTTGAACTTTGCAATTGAAAACTACTTATCTGATGAAGCTTCCTCCTTTTTGCTTGCAAATGTTAACGCAAAGCTATTAGAGTCAAAAGAACAATTTATAAACAACTTATCATTGAGTTCTAAGACCATGGACATCTACAGAAACATTATCAACTATGAACCTGTTTTCTCCAAGCTCCCATTAACAGCATCGTCCATTACAAACTTGAACACTATCAACTTCCTAAAATTTCTTCAGATGTTAAGTAGCAATAAATATAGTATGTTACGGCTAATAACAAGTTGGCCAAATTTAGTGAATAAACTACTTGATGATTACAAAGCTGTTGTTAATGATGAGATTAGACACATGAAAGTGGATATTTTGGAGAATTTATTGCATTACCACGATGATTTGGGTATTTGGTATGAAAAAGTTAACAATGAATATCTAACCATGAAGACTGGCAAATCACCCGAGCCACAGGTTGGTGTGATGGAAATGTCTAGTTGAAATTGTACCTGGATCCTTTCCCCCATGCTTAGTATTAATTATAGGAATTAATTTTTGATATCTCATATTGAATGAAACCTACAACACACGTAAAGTGACTAATAAAAACGTAGTAAATATATATCTACACACTTAAAGGTATAGTGAACCAGCAGAGACAATATCTCTATGAACCAATTCACCAGCTTTAGTCATTTTTTCCTCTAAAGCAGCATTACCAATCGTTTTTGAAGCATCGACTAATTGCTTTAGTAGCTCTTCAAGTCTTCTGAAAGACCTGATCAAAGAACCTTCATAAACATCAGTCATCTTACAAATTTGAGTGAAAGTTGCTCCTTTACACCAAGCAAAAACCACTTCCATTAATTCAGATCTGAATGATTCAACATAATCTTTTTCGACAATTTCAAGTTTACATTCTTTAGAAATCTTAGCAATTCTTGAAGCCATATCTTTCAAAGCCTTCAAAGGTTCAGCTAATTCCGGTTTTAATCTTGGAGTTTCCTTAGATCTTTCTTGGAAAACAAAACAAGACAACAAAGCTGCACATTGATCAGGTTCTAAATCATTAAAAGTACCATTGAAAATCAATTCAGTTAATAGTAACTCATCACCAGTACTGATTTCGCATGCAACTCTACCTTTCATTTCAACAACATCGTCTTGAGTAGTGAATCCTAATCTCCTTAAGACTCTCTTACGGTGTTTTAAATCATCCAATTGAATTACTGATTGCACTTCACCAATCTTAGCCTCAGTTGTTTTGATATTTTCTTCTAATGCGATTCTTTGTGCGTATTGATCGTAAACTTCTTTTAATCTTGATGATTGTGCTAATGGGTTAGCGTACAGTTTAGATTCTAAAATTTCAATCTTTCTTAATAATAGTTTAAACTGATCGTCTTGGATGTGCATTTTTTCAACTGGATCCAATTGGGGAATACCATCTGGGTGTCTCTTGACAATTTCCTTCAAAGCCTTGTTCAAGGTCTTTTTAGCTTGTTTGTTTTTTATGTCCTTTGGTAAAATAGATCTACAACTACTTATGCTCTTGATAGAGTTCAAAGTAATTGGTATAACTTCGCTTCTAGTTTCTTCTTCGTCCTTGGCTGGTCTGATACCTTCCGCAAGTGATGGATTGAATGGCTTGATTAATCCAACTGGAGAATCAGCAAACATGGTGTTAACAAAGACGTTGACAATATATGATTCATGATCGTTGTACTTCTCACTTGGGTTTCTTTTGTTGTGTCTCTTTGAGAAATCGATAACGATACCCCAACCATAGTCCATGGAACCAATCTTAACTTGGATCATCCTCCCTCCCTTCAAGTGAGGTAAGATATTTCCTGGGTGAGTTATAATCTTGCAGAAATCATCATTATATTGGTCCAATTGTTTTCTTAGCTCGTAGTATTCCTTGATGTTAGCCAAATCGTCAATTTGTAGATTGTCTAGTTCATCCCTCATTTCTTCAATTTTCTTGGTCAAAACAGGAACTGAAACAGTATTCTGGAACTGGAAGAAGGAATTTTGTAACATAAAGTCAGGAGAAATACCTTCCACTCTCATCAAGTTCAAAATCATATTGTAACCTAAGTGGAAAGCTGAATCTAATCTGTCTGCAACACCCTTAACCATACCTTTAGCCACTTGTGGTTCCATCTTTTCATCAATCATCATAATAACAATACCACGATCATCTAAGCCTCTACGACCAGCTCTACCAGACATTTGAATATATTCACCACCAGAAACCCAACGGAATCCAGCACCATCCCATTTTCTAACAGATGTGAACACAACAGTTTTAGCAGGCATATTTAAACCAATGGAGAAAGTTTCAGTTGCAAATAAGACTTTTAAGAAACCTTCTTGGAATAAAATCTCAATGATTTCTTTCAAGATTGGTAATAAACCAGAGTGATGGATACCGATACCTCTTCTTAGCAATGGTAAAATATGTTTAATTTGTGGTAATTCTCTGTCTGATTCAGATAAAATACTGATAGCATTGTTGAAAATTTTGGTTAACATTTCTCTCTCTTCTTCAGTATTGAAATCCAATTTCGACATTTTCAAAGCTAAAGATTCACAATCTCTTTTACTGAAGGAGAAAACAATAACTGGATTATATTTCTTCACCCAAATCATCTTGACAATCTTATAAATATCAGATTTACCATCTTTAACGCCGCCTTTCCATGATTTACCACTCTTAGAACCTTCAGCAGAGTTTGGGTCGTCACCCATCTTGTTTGAGATTGAAGCCATAGCCTTTTGGAAGTTTTCTTCCCTGAAAGTTCCCTTTTCGTCAACGACTAAATGGATACCATCACCATCAGCAGGGAACAAGTAATGTTGTAAAGGAGTTGGTCTGAAATCAGTGTAAACAATATGACAAGGTTGGTTATGCAATTTACAAATCCACTCAGCAAACTCCATAGCATTTGGAATGGTAGCAGATAAGAAAACGTGTCTAACCTTATCTGGCAACAAAATGATAGTTTCTTCCCAAACAACACCTCTTGACTTATCTCTCATATAATGAACTTCATCAAAAATAACCCACGCAACTTCTCTCATAACTTCAGATCCTCTATATAGCATAGATCTCAAAATTTCAGTGGTCATAACCAAACAACCAGCATCAGGGTTAATGGTTACATCACCAGTCATTAAACCAACATCACCAAATTCAGCTTGTAACTCTCTATATTTTTGATTACTCAATGCCTTAATTGGAGAAGTATAAATAACTCTTTGTTTGTCTCTTAATGATTGAGCAATTGCATATTCAGCAACAACAGTTTTACCGGCAGATGTGTGAGCAGACACTAAAACGGATTCTTGTCTATCGATACACGAAATGGATGTGTCTTGGAATGGATCCAATGTGAATGGATAAGTTCTAGCTTCAGTTTCTCTCTTGTGTTGACCAATTGGAACATAATCGTAATTAGGTGGGACTGCAACTTGATGTCTAACTTGATGTTTTAACTTCACTTTAGTGTCCTCTTGGTTAGTTGATGCAGATGGTGCTGGGCCTAGTAAACCGTTTGATGCCGCAACTTCTCTTGAAGCTTCAATCTCTAAAGAATCTGCGACAATTGGGGTGACTGTTTCTTGTTTTCCCTCCTTGTTCTCAAGCAATTTCTTTTCGTGCCTTCTTTGTTTTTTGGCTTGTTCTTTGGTTTGTTCTTTGGTACCATTTTCATTATTATCTTCAGTTTTATCTTGTTCTGAATCAGAGGCTGGTCTCTTTTTTTGCTCTAGAGTTGGAACTGGGGTGGTAGGTTCCTTCGTCTCTAAAGAGGAGACATCAACTGGAGCTTCGTCAAAAACGTCAAACAAGTCATCCATGGTAAAAATATGTTCTTTTGTTGAATGCAAGTTATTTGAAAATTTGAAACTCTCTTAATTTTTCAAGTAACAAGAGGTAATACATTTCAGCTTTCAGCCCCAGTCAAATCTTAAAATCTAAAGAAAATATAAAACTACAGAGGAAAAAAAATTTTAGTGATATCCAAATCAGGAAGTATATAGCCGGAATCTATAATGGCAGTCACCTCGAGCTCTAAGCTCTAATTTAGGCCCCTATTTTCTTTCATACATAACTGAAAAGTATGTATAGTACCAGCAATGCATTGTTGTTTTGAAAACGCAAATGTAACTATATTAGAAGCAAAACATCACTATAGGTGATAAGGCAATGAATAGAAATAAACAGGGAAAGAGAAAGAAAAGCTGAAAAGATGTGTTAAGAAACATAGAACGATAAAAAAAATAACATAACACAAAAACAAAGTTATATATATTTATATATGTATATAAAGCAGCAATTATAAGAAACAAATAGATAAGTTATTAAACATTAAATCAATTGAAAATTAATCAATCGATTAGAACAGGAAAAGAAGAACAATAACTAGCAAAACACTTTTGATGGTACAAAACAAAAAACATGAATATAATCGAAAAAACACTCACAGAAATGTAAATAATGAAATACAGTAAAACTTTAAATAACAATAAAACTAACAAATAACCAGTAAATTTTAAATTCTTTGATACATCAAGATATAAGCACTCTTGCTGTTGTCCAGATTAGAGCCTCCACTTATACCATTTTCAATAACCATATCACTTGATATCCTACTCACTTGGGTATCATCAACTCTGATCCATTGGTCAGCATTTTTCTTATCGCCTTCTTCTTCAGAACTGTCATCATCATTCAAACTACTAGAGTCTAGAACATCACTTGTATAATGGCCACCATCGGTAGTTCTACCATGATGATAGACAACACCAGTCAACTTGTAACGAGGTTCTTCTTGAATTTGTGACGAAATACATGATGGTGGTAACGTCAATAAATGAGTATATTTAACAATTTTGTGTAGCTTTTCAACACGGCCACTTCCCTCAAACATTCCATTGGATTTGTTCGAAACTGCTGGTGAAAATGCAGCTGTTGAGTTATTTTGTTGGTTCTTCTTCTTTTGCTTAGAAGATGAAACAACTTCATAATAATCATCTTCTTCAACGTTTTTGTCGTCACTGGTAACAAATGAGAATCTTTTCAAATGAATAATTAGAATGTTTGGCAATTTGTCAATAAAATTTTGTTTTTTAGCAGAACTACTACCATATGAAATATCTTCAACTTCAGAGAACTTATTGAAGGCAGAGATCAAATCAACTGTGTTGCTATCACTGATATCCAATTGAACATGCATAAATGGGTCTAAAGTAATTGATGACTTTTTATTTGGGATCTGTAAGACTGATCTAAACTGACCACCAAATAGTTGAACAATAGGAGATGGTTTAACTTCAACTGTTCTCTTAACCGCGATCTTTCTATTTGATCCAACCTCTAACCAACTATCATCGTCATTACCGGAGGCAATACCGTTAGAAGCGCTTGAGGAATTGATTTTAGTTTCCTTGATCAATTCTATAGCATTTGTGACATTTGCTAAAGTACTCTTATCAGAAATAGAATCAGTAATCTTAGTGATTTCAGTAATTGAAAGGTCACTGATACTGTCAACAAACTCTTCGTGTAAACCATCAAGCAGGTAACCTAAAAATTCTTCGGCATCTTCTTGTCTACCCCACTTTAAATGGCTGAATCTCTTAACCTTGGAGATAGCTGTATAAAACGGTAATGGATTCAAAACATCAAAATTCTTGCTGTTATTGCTTCCGTTGATATTATTGGATGTGATGTTGGAATCTGAAGATTTTGCTGTCGTTCCATTAGTGGCCAAAACTGCCTTCATTTTGAAAGAGTCATGGAGTATCAAAATAGCATCCATTATTGGGGTTTTACTGGTTGAAGCATTCATAGAGCCGATTGCATAGTTTCTAATAATATTCAGGACTTGGGTGAAAGGTTCACATGCAAACAAAAGCTGTAAAACAGCATTCATATAACAAATACTACCAGTGTTGGTTAAACCATGAGGAGAAACCAGTTGATTCTTATTTTTCGCTATCGTACTAGATAGTAACTGTCTGTCGTACAAAATTCTGAGTAACACAGTCCCCAGTTGTTTTGGTGTGTTATCCATCGGAATTAATGAAGATGCTGGATCAATCAAAGATGGAGACATATCCAATGGGTTGACTAGATTATTTGATGGTGAATCAGGTGAAGGTGAACTAGGCGTTGATCCATTTGCTTTGGCAGTTTTCGGTAACGATTTTTGAACAACCATATTCCATCTCATAGGGGCTGTTGGAGAGGTAACGGGGGGTGTCATTGGAGTTGTTGTAGGAATAGGTGTAACTTCTTTTGAATCAGATGGGGAGGGTAATGAGGATAATGATTCTGTTGTTGGTTGATGTTCTTTGGTAAGCGATGTGGTAGGCTGCCCATTGGCATTTGTTGTTGTCTGTGAATTTGCCACTGGATTGGATTCTGCTGGTTTTGGCTCATTAATCTTCTTTTCTGATTCTACTATAGGTTCTTTCTTTATGGAGTTGTCTACAACAATTAATCTTGGTTTTGTAATAATGGGTTTCTTTTGTTGAACTTTCTTTTTTGTTGGTTTTTCCTTTGGATAGTCAGGGTTATTTTTCAACCTTCTATTTATAAGAGAATTTTTTCTATAGTTTGTAAATTCATCTTCATTTGTACCAAAATATTTCGGGAACGAAAACACTTGAGTCTTATGGGTTAGTTTAAACTGGTGATTTCTTACAAGGGATTCATTGAATTTACGTTCATCACTTTCTGAAAGTACTATTTTATTATTTTTTTTGTGCTGGTAGGTCATAAACCCATTTGTTTTTGTGGACTTATCGTCCACTTTTTGTGATTGATTCGGTTGAGATATACTTTCTTGATGGATTTCTGGCATGTTGTGTTAAAATTTTATTATACTATGCGTTTCTCTTGTTAATGTTAGTTGGTGTATTCAAAGACTTTCAATTGGCTAGAGGTGCACAGCGAGCGCTTGTTGAGTCTTTCGAGTGGGTATGGTGTATATACGTTTATATGATACAATATGTATGTAGTTATGTATGTAGGAAATAATCAAATTGGTATGAAATAGTATTTCAAATTGGGAGGGCCAAATTATGGATGCTGAACTTTTAGAACTATTGGGTTTAACCTCTTGATATCAGGGTGTTCTTTTTTTCTCAAAGATTGAAGAAATCTAGCTAGTTCTAGTTTATAGGGGTTTTATTAAAACAAAAATGCGAATATAAAGTACAAATATGTATGTATTGAATGTAAATAGTATTGGGTATGATAGTATGGAGTGAAGGAGATTAGAAGGGATCAAGGGTACTTACTTACTTAGAGCAAGTGTCTTGTTTGAAATATATAGATGATAGATCGCTTTAATGAAAAAGGTCAGTTGGAGGGATTTTGCCGGTGCAAAATAATTGACTGATCGCCAAAAAGAAAGCCAGAAGTTTCCGAGAAAATTGACTAGACTATCCGCTCACCAATTATTTCAACTCCTAAGAGAGCAGGTGAGAAGGATAAATTTTCTATCTATCAATTGCTACCTCTAATTAGATTGGAAAAGGTGGATGAAAATTAAGAATACATTTACTGGAGACAAAAAAAGGATGAATCATTAACGGATTCAAAAGAGACTCAATTTAAACCTTGCCGTTGCTGGGAAAAGAGATTCGTCCAAAGATTCTTACCCTCAGAGGATCTGTTTTCAACATTCAAAATAATGACTTGGTGGGACTGGCAAAGTAGGTAAGCATGGATAATTTAGCCTTAATAATACAATTACAGTATAACCAAAAATAAAAATAAAAACAATGATGGTAAAAACCAGCAATATGTATAGTATTTGATACAAAGGAATAAATAGATAAAAAATAGGAAAAGGGGAGAATGTAAATGATACGAGTTATACTCGAAGAATCTGGCGCTGAGCGGAAATCATAGTTACGGGTAAAAAGGTGCAAAATGTAAAATACTCTTCTATGCACTGCCTGGTATATTGGGTCTACAGGATGATTTACTACCGGTGATGTGGATACTTATTTAAGTATATGCGGTTAATAACTAATCAGATATATTGATAATATGTGCAACCTTTGATACATATAGTGAGAACCTTTATGTATCAGAGTTTAACATTTTTTGAAGAACATGTCGTTGAGATCAACCCACTGTTGAAGATTACAAACGTCAACGGAGGTTACCAGCCCTTTGGCATCAATTGCTTTTTTATTCTTGTCATATATTGAAAACGCTAGTAAATGGGAGCACCATTTCTTCGTATTATTTGAATCATTTCCTAAACTATCGGAACAGGTGCAAAACCAAGCCTCCGTATCGATGATGAAAATCTTATCTTTTTCACTATCGTTTGTCTTCTCCTTTGGTTTCTTTTGATTGTTTTTCCTTCTTTTCTTTGGTTGTGGTTTTTCAGTGATAAGTAAGTTAGAACTGCTGAAATCCGATTGTATTGTATTAATATCGGTATGAAGTTCAATGTCGGTGTTATATAACGCATCTCCGTTGTGGTTGATCAAAAATTGGTCATTATACCCTAGCTCATTATTATCCTGCTGATAGTGATCATGCAACGATTTGCAGTTTTGAATAGCCAGTATGGTTCGGCTTTTAAACTTATAAATCAAGCAGGACTTAGTTTCCAATAATTTCAACGAATTCATGACCAATTCCATCGAAAGGACTAATGAAAGCGTTAGCACCGATTCTTGATTAAGCTTCAACCCGTTCCTTTCAGAGTGTAGGACATTATTTTCATAACTTGTTATATCAGTGGTAAATAGTTGAGGAACTAGTGAGTTTATTAGGTTGGATCTTGTAAGTTGAAAAGGTTCCTGATGAGAGTGATCCATGTTATTCTTTTGGCTGAGTTTTTTACACCAGTCAATCAGTCAGTTATTTAATAGCCTGCTCACATTACTTGCACCTCTTGTAATCTGGTGTTCACTATCTGGCGTTACAAATGGTAAAATCTGGTAATAATCCAATCTGATGGATCTGCTAATTCAATCTAGAGTGTTATAAAAGACTTGATATATATCATTGCGAGATTATCCATTTATTCAAAGTTACCTTTTTGTTCTATATATCTTCGCTGTCAGCAAATTCGACGCGTAAATGGTCACGATGACGAACCTTTTAAATATTTACTCAGTGCGGCGACATCTACTCTATTTTATAGATATATTTTCGTATTTAAAATTGAAAACCTATTTCAAATTTATATGACTCTATATTTTAAGACTATAAATATATTACATACATATATATTTTTGAAAAAAAAAAAAATTTTGGTTTTTAGTATCTGATCAATAAGCTTACCTCCCTTGCGATCGATTGCTCACTAATTTGTTCAACTAGCTGCTACAACTGTACCAGCCTTCTAATGCTCCACAGCCCGCATCGTAACAACCCTTGAATTGACCACCACACTCTGCGTACATTGCGTTTACATTTGGACCTATCAGCAAAGTGCCTTTCCATGAACCCCCGTGTGTCATAGTAATACAGTATATGTTACAGTCCCAGTAGCCATCTTGTGCTTTAATAGCAGCGTATATAGCACCAGCAATAGTTTTTTGTTCAGCTGTTGTCCCACAATCACCACCCGCTGCCCAATACCTGTAATACATACCTCCCTGTTGGCCATGGATTTCTGTGCATGATTTAGAAGTCGCTAGTTGCTTTATTTGAAAGGCAATGTTCCAGATATCATTGAGGCCGTTCCACATATCCTCGACACACCTAGCGGCACCCTTAACCCATGTTGTGCACTCATGAATGTCCAGACGCTTCTCTAATCTAGTAATATCCTCAATATAGGACTCGTTGTAGTTATATGACTGTAACCACGAATAATCTATAGTAGTGTCCCTCTTAACAGGGTGATCGTCGTAAGCATTGATACCTACATCATCAAATAAGGAGAGGTCCAAATAAAGCTTAGCATTAGCGATAGCGTTACCGTTCTCGTCCTGTAGTACTGGAAAAGTACCATTGCCGTTACCATCACTGGCAAAACTTTGATCGACCAAAAGAGATAACAACAATACAACAAATGATAAAGATTGCAGCATATTTATTAGACTGAGTTAGTAACCGTGCAAACAAAAATGAAAAAACGACGATCAAGATATATGGCGTTACTTTTTCAACGCTATTCATAAGTATCTCAAAATTCTTTTAAATTTCTGTGATTAATTAGAAGTAAGATGCAAAGATACAAATAGGTAAAGATTAGAAAAGGATGGGAATTGGCGACTCTTTATATACTAGACAAAGTCCTATCCTGTTGCAATATTTGGATGCTCTAATTGGATTATGGACAGAAAGATTGAAGGTGTATTCGGCACTATACTTCAAAAGAAGACGAAAATCATAAAGAATAAAAAAAGACTTGAATTATAAAAAATAAATGAGAAAAAAAGAATGTAATTAATGAAAAAAGATTTCATTAATATTGGTAATAGTAATTAATTTTATTATATTAGACAAAACAGAATCATACGTTCTGACTTTAAAATAATTATCCATTCCACCTGTCATTCTTTATGTGAAAATTCGGAGATCTACCGCCGACCTCTGAATTTATTGTGTGCAGTGTTACAACAGTGAGTAGTTTATCGTTATAGCATTTTAATAATTTCTATACTCGTCTAGTTGTTTAATGAGTACACCCTTAGGAAGAAGATTGAATGAAGGGCACACTAAATTATGGAAGATAGATTTAAAATTGTTGTGAAAGCATGCAATTATAACTCTATTAGTATATAAAGAGTTTTGTGACTTTTATCTTGTACATTGAAAAGTTGCTCAAAATTGATACCAGCTGTTTTGCAGTAAATGTGGGACTTACAGGTGGATCAAGTCTACATACGAAGGCTCTCTTCCCCGCCTGCCGAATCTCCGAATCGGTTATATCAGATTTCGTCTTACTTTTATATTTGTGTCTTATTCAAAATAAGCTTTTGGTGTCGGATCTAACATATACATATTTCAGATAAACAGATTAGATTTACACGACCATTCAAGCTTCTCAAAAAAGTCCACACTATTTTTGATTAATAGTGGGAAATACTACGATTAATCGGTATTTTTGCTGGGTAATTCCAATCACCATAACACAATATGAATAGTAATTATTTTGCTCATATATTATCCAATCGGAGTTATTAATAACTATATTCCGTGCTTGAAAATAAAAAGAATACATTTTCGTTGAAAAACTCTTTCTAACTTGTCCAACAAATTACCGTATAATGGTTTAGGTGAATTCCCAGTATATTCCAAGAATTAAGTTTATAAATGATGATTCAATCCTATATAGCTATTCTTTATTCATACATTTTTCCTCATAAGAAAGGATCATCTTTCTTCCCTTCTTTTAGAACCAGATATAGATATACAATAAAGTATTAAGATTAAGTAATTCACGATTATGTCATCAAAGTCACAAGTATCTAACGCCGCTCAAGTTCCAGCATTATCCAGTTAAATAAATGGCTGGCTAAAACCAACTGTAAACCCACATAATCACAATTCTATGCCTGCTAGTTTTTAGTTTTTCACCTCTTGATACAAGCAATTCAAAGTACCTTGGGCAATCGTTAGAAAACTTTATATATATTTTAAAGAACATTATTCCACTTAAGGAATCAAATCAAATCAAATCAAATCTAAATCGTAAATAATCTATATTTAGCAAGTACGAGCCAAACGCTCCAGCGAACCTGCCAAGAAGATTGGATGTGCACTTTTTTTCTCTTGGTCGTAAACTATTGGAATTTCGGCCAATAACTAAACTGGCTTCGCTTCCAAATTCAATTCCCTGTATTAGTGATATTTCGTCTCAGCAAATAGTTAACCACCGCCCGCTTTTGTGCCTGCCCCAGCTCCATAACCAACTGTTAACACATACACGCCATAGCCTTTCTTCCCTTCCCGTGTTGCTCCTGTAGGTAAAACTCGACTTGAAGACAAACCAGGCTTCCTCTAGACAAAAAATCTTCTTACCCGATGTGCCGATGTGCACTTTGTAGTATTTTCAGATCATTAAACAAGATATATCTTGAAAAGATTAACATTCCCATACTAATTAAAAGTTCATCAAAAAAATTTGAATCAGCTTCTATACTTATTAAAATGTTGTGCTATGATTGGATGTCAACTATTGAACAATTTTGTATTAAGGTATGCATTCATTCGAAAGTCTTTAGGTAAAATAAATTAGGCAGAGGCTGTCAGAACTCAAATTGATTGTCTGACTGCTAGTCTGTAAGAATTCATACTTCAATACACACAAAAAACATGATTAGCGTAAGCGAGGTTTTTTGGCTTTTGGAAAAATATCCGGCCATCATTAAACCACGGTGTTTCCAATTTATTCTTAGCGTTTTAACAAGCAAGCACCAGTAAATTTTCAGTTTCAAATTTCCCTGTCTGTGTGTATATAGTCAGTCCATTTATCAAGCGTACTTTGTTTGATTAACATCATTAGTTGTCTATGAAGTGAACTAAAGGAACTAATCCAACTATTTAACGGATGAAAATGAAGGATAGATTTGTCAGAAGTAAATAAAACGGTGGACTATTGATAGTATTAAAAAGAACCCATTTTAAACCTTGCAGTTACCGGAAAAAGAGTTTTGTGCAAAGATTCTGACACTCAGAGAATTTGTTTTCACTATCCAGGTTAATGACGGGGTAAGAGTGAAAAGGTAACCATGGCTAAGATAGCCTTGATACCAATCCATCGGAAGAGCTAGTGCTAACGTCAACACCGGTTTTCGGTTAAGTTTCAGTCCATTCTTTTCAAAACTTGTAAGGTTTTATTCAGGGCGTACTATACCAGTGGCAAATAGTTGAGGTTTCAGAGAATCTATAAGGAGGGGTTTTCTAAGGCGAAAAGGTTCCTGATCCCCCTTGTTCTTTTTGGATCCATTTTCACTCGAGCCAATCAATCAACTACTTTTTATCAGTGTCCCATTTCTTGTATCTCTTGAAATAATGAAAGCTAATATTTGGTTTTTCAACTGAGAAAATCCACAGAGTAACCCAATCTGAAAAATCCTACTAATCTAGACCGATAATAAGACTATACATATGCTCTTATGAGCTATCCAGTTAGCTCAAAGTTTGCCATTTTTCTTATTCTATATGTTTTTTGTTGTCGTGCATCTCGACGCGTAAATAGCAGAAGAGCGTTTCTCGATTATGGATTTGCAAGGGGTGGGAGAGCTTTATATTTTAATCGAACTATCAACAAAATAAGGAAGAAAGTAGGTTACTTCCACTCAGATTATGGATCTGTGAGCATATATAGAGATATGTTCATATATTCATAGACAAGGTTGATGGGGGCCATTGAAAATTTACGTATCAAAAACGCTGGCAAACTTCAACCACATTATTGGGATCAGCAGTTAGTTATTCATGATAAGTGTGGATGGGTATCTATTCTATTCTACCCCCAGTTGTTTATGACAGATTTTCAAGAATTACCCGCTGGGTCTATCAATGCCATATGACATATTATGATTATAGCAAATCCCTTAAAGCTTTTTGTATGCCAAATTAGGGCAACGAGCAGTACAACAACCCAATGGCCAAAGAAAGAGGAAGAGGAATGAAAGAAAATTACTTACACAATTCTATCTTCTCTCGAACTCTTTTGTGAGTAGGTCTCTTTAGCACTAGATTATAGAAATTAAAGTTGGGTTTGCGTTGGACGTAAGTAATTCAAATAACTAGAATATGTATTACAAACATTTGTTTATTTTTTTATATCGAAAATGATATGTTTTATCTAATATTTATCTATTTAAAATTAAACTGATTCCATTGTATCTATCTCAGTTTTAAGTATTTTGTATATACATATGTGATTATATACTATATCTTTAGTCTTATTTTATTTTATTTTTTTGGTATTTATTATGTAATTAATAATAAGCTTGTCCCCCCCTTGCGATCGATCCCTCATTAATCTGTTCAACTAGCTTCTGCAACTGTACCAGAACTCACAAATGCTCCACTGTCCGTATCGTAACTACCCTTCGAAGCACCAGCACAATTTGCTTTCAACGCCTTAGGATCCGAGCCTATCAGTAAAGTGCCTTCCCATGAACCCCCGTGTGTTATAACAGTGCAGTATATGTTACTGCCCAAAAGGCCCTTTTGTGCTTTAATAACAGCGAATATAGCATCAGCAATAGTATTTTGTTCAACTTTTGTCTCACAATCACCACCTACTGCCCAATACCTGTAATAAATACCTCCCATTTGGCCACGGATTTCTGTGCTTGATTTAGAAGTGGCTAGCTGTTTTAGTTGAAAGGGAATGTTACAAATGCGATTGAGGCCGTTCCACATAAATTCGACACACCACCTGGCGGTGCCCTTAATCCACGTTGTTGTGCAATCGCCAATATTCAGACACTTCTCTAATCTGGTAATATCCTTATTAACTGGGGGATCGTCGTAATCATTGACACCTACATCATCAAATAAGGAGGGATTCAAGGAAAGCTCATGATTAGCGATAGCGTTACCGTTCTCTTCCTGCAGTATTGGAAGGCCATTGCCGTTACCATCAGCGGCAAAACTTTGAGTTACTAAAAGCAATAACGAGAATAGAACAAACGATAAATATTGCTGCATATTTGTTAGACTGAGATAGTAACCGTACAAGCAAAAATGAAAATGATGATTAAGATATATGGCCTTACTTTTTCGACGCTAATTTATAAGTATCACAGAGATCTTTTAAGTTTCTGTGATTAATTAGAAGTAAGATACAAAGATACAAACAGGCAAAGATAAAAAAAGTATGGGGAATTGGCGACTCTTTTATATAGTGGACAAAATCCTATCCTGTGGCAATATTTGGATGCTCTAATTGGATTTGAAAAAGATGGACGGAAAGATCGAATCTGCGTTGGGCATTTTCTACATCAAAAAAAAGCCGAAAATCATAAAAAATAAAAAAAAAGACTTCAATCATAAAAAATAAATGAGAAAAAAAAGAATGTAATTAATAAATAAAGATTTCATTAATATCGGTAATAATAATTAATTATACTATTTAGACAAAACAGAATCATACGTTCTGACTTCAAAATAATTATCTATTCCACCTGTTATTGTTTATGTGGAAATTTGGAGATTTACCTTACCCTCTGCGTCTAACCGCGCCATATGATATAATATGATTACGGCTGATCCCTTAAAATTGTTTGTATGCCAAATCAGCAAGTAGTGTCCCTTTTAATAGGGTGATGATTATCGTAAAGCATTGACACCTACATCATGTGGTTCTCAATCATAGCTTGATAAAAAGAAAGAACGAGAATACAACTAACGATAAATATTGTAGCACATTTGTTAGAATTAGTTATATACCGGACAAACAAAAATGTAAAAACCATGATTAGGGAATATGACATTACTTTTTCTGTCCTAGTTCTATCAGTGCTGTCGCTATTCATTGGCCTCAGAGTTCTTTCAAGTTTATGGGGTTAACTAAAAGTAAAATACAAAGAAACAAAGATACAAAGATGCAATGTTATTAAAAAATGGGAATCAGTGACTCTTTATATATTACACAAAAATCGTGTCTTGTGGCAATATCTGGATATTCTACTTGGCTTTGAAAAAAATGAGTGGAAAGATTGAATGTGTATTCGGCACTCTACTTCAAAAAAAGCCGAAAACCATAAAAAAATAAAACATAAATTTAAAAGATTAAAAAATAGAAAAGGATTAGAAGTATATGGTGTGACTTCAAAATGATCATCTATTCTACCTATTCTTTGTGTGAAGATTCACAGATTTATTTACCCGCTGAGTCAATCCGTAGCATAAGTTGTTGTGTGCTGTGTCATGTTGGGGAATTGAGTAGTATAAAAATCTGATGGTGGGGAAGTGAGGTATATAGAAGGTGGTGATATTACTACTATAAATTACTGTTTCTTTACACAGTTCTTTTATTCCTCTTGAATTCATTTATGAGTAAGTTTCTAGGAAAAAAGGCTGAAAGACCTGGAAGACAGACACACTACTTGAATCATCATGGAACCTAGGATTGGGCTTGTATTGAAGGTCAGTAGTTAATATATGCTCAAAGTGTCCGTTAGTGTGCGTTTGTATATGTGAACTTGTGATTTGTGTATCCTATATATATATATATTTACATGTATATAAATGTTTTTCATGTCATCTAAAAACAATCCTTCTTTAGTGTGGTGAATAGACGTGGGGTCGCTCAAATACATTAGAGTTGGCCAATCACAAGACAGTATGAAACAGAAGATGTGCGAGAATCAACCATAAAGGGCTCACCCGGATCAAACTGAGGAAAAAGCCCTTTTCTCTCTTCTTATATTTTCGTGTGTCACTCATAATAAGGTTTTGGCTGGCTGAAACAAACTGTATCAGCCCCCCATACAAGTCTCATTTTAATCCACAAGGTATTATTATTATACCATACCACTACTGCTTCATCGTTTTTGATTTTTACAAAAAGTTTGCTCAAACAATCACTATAAATCACTCTTGTTACATTTGATTGAAGAGATATTTTATCCTTTTATAAATTGCAAATAAACCATATGTAGAGTATAGTAATTACAGGCTTAACATTTGGGTCACATTTGCCAAGAGACTTGTATATGACGTCTTCGTTCTTTCTTTTTTTCACACTCTCTCTGTGGTATATTGACCAATAAGCTGGTCCCCCAATCCAATTCCCCTTATTAATGGTATTTCCTGTTTAAAAAAGCATCAACCTTCAGTTGTTTTTATTTACACATCCGGCGGCGCGTCCACGCCGTAATAAGTAAGTAATTATTTTCCCCTGCACAAATACAAACTCAGTTTTAATTTGGTTTCCTCCCAACAACAAACAAACCTACACTTTTTGTCGGTATTAATAGATTTCCTTGTTAGGAAAAATCATCAAGTCTCATCAAGTCAACGTTATATATCTATCTATATATATGTATATCTGTGCTTCACTATATTTGTGCGATTACAATTAATGGATAAGTAACGATCTATTGATGTATCCTAACATCTTATCAGCCTCTTTGTAGAGTGAATGATGTATTTGTTTGGGAGAAGTTTAAATGCTCGAATAGTGTGATCCATCCATACATCAGTAGCACGGCCTAGGTTTTTTTCTTTCTTCCAACAATTTCCGAAAATTCTTGAAATCTTAGTGTTTTGATTTTATGGGTGAATGTTTCACCAACCAGGCACCACTGGATTCTCCCTCCCAGTTTGGCAGTCTCGAGACTGTCCGCTTTTTAGTGTGTTGCTAGCTAGCTACGTTGTAATTGAACAAACAGTAGCTATATCTGTGATTTAACTCATTAATAATGTATATAGCTATCGATTTGTTGAATCTCTATAGAGGTCAACTAAGCGAGCAATACCAAACTGAATTCTTGATTCGATGGGTTTAATGAAGTAGTGCTACCAGAAAAAGAAGCATCCCTTGTAACAACTGTTTCATAAATCAAACTTTCGTAATCAATCAATCAGTTAGTTATAATGTTCATACAAAACTTCCTCATTTTATTTGCTAGATTTACTATCAAACATCTTTTTTGAAAAAAAAAAAAAGCGTTTTATGTATCAATTTTTTATTAAAATTAAATAAGTTGTAATTTTATATTAGAAAAATAAAACACATATGAAGGGTGAATAGAAGTGAGGTGGTAAAATGATGTATGTAAAAACCTTGCCAGTAAATAAAAAACGAAATCG
Source organism: Ogataea trehalophila (assembly GCA_003707645.2). Classification (NCBI taxonomy): domain Eukaryota; kingdom Fungi; phylum Ascomycota; class Pichiomycetes; order Pichiales; family Pichiaceae; genus Ogataea; species Ogataea trehalophila. The sequence goes on from PPKI02000048.1 coordinate 39,764, forward strand.
AATTAATCAAAACTGTGAAGTTGAAAATTCAATAAACAAAAAATATTATTAAAGATAGAAAACAATAATCTAAAATTGGGTCAGCAAACTTATAATAAGTAAGCGGCAACACCAGCAATAGCAGCTAAACCAGCAGCACCGGCCTTAGCAGCAGCACCTTCTGAAGCAGTAGAAATGGTTGGAGCAGAGGTACCAGTTGAGGTGGATTCAACAGTGGAAACAGTTGAGACTGAGGTCAAGGTACATGGACAGTCAGTGATGGTTAAAGTGGTAGCACCAGTGACAGTGTAGGTCTTACCGTTGGTAACGATTTCAGTTGGTTCTGGACAGTAGGTGGTGAAAGCAGTAACAACTTCTTCAATGGTAGTTTCGTATGTAACAGTGGTGTTAGAGTATTGAGCGAAAGCAGCAGTGGCTAAAGCTAATGGGGCTAAGAACTTGAATTGCATTTTGATAATATTTGTTTGGGAAAGCGAGAGACTAATGTAAGTTAATTAAAAGAACTGAAGAAGGAGTAAAAGAAGAAGAAAAAGTTAAATAAAAGCTTGGAATAAAAGTTTAGAAGAATGGAGGAAAATGGATCACTTATAAATGGTTTTTTAGGAACTGGAGGAGGAAAACGAAAGAACCTCTGTGTATAGAAAAAAGCTTTTTGGGATACGGCCTTTAGCATTCAAAAGCAAAACAAACAAACAAACAAACAAACAGGCAAGATATCTGATGCTAATAATAGCTACTTTCCTTATTTGGACACATTCTTCACACCACAGAGCACACATCTTGCATGCAAGATTTCTCATTTGGGATGGCCCTGTGTACATCTCATTCGTTTCTTTTTCTCATCTACCAGGAAACCTCCACCGCGCGTATTCGTAGAATTGCCTAGGAGCTTCTGTTTTTGTCCCTGTAGCTCTACTTATCTGCCTGGTAGTTTTACTTCCTCCCCCCCCCTTCTCCTTCTCTTCAGTTCCAGCGCGGGTGGGTGGCGTTTGATGATGTGGTTGGGTCCCGTTTGTCACTGTTTCTTTCCCCCTTGCCTCTCCATGGTGATAAAGAAAAAAGCACGCTAACTAGTTAAAGCTAATTAAAAGTCATTTCACCCGCCATCAATTATTATTTAGGTTTGGGTTTTTTTAGGAGTGGCCTGTTGTGCTCCTCCAGTCCTCCCACGTTACTCACATATGATGTAATTTACTTTGATTATGATGATGGGTAAACCCGCGGCCAGTGCCGTGCGCATACTACAAATCCCACCGCGTGGGTTACTATAGTACATATAGCATGTCTATGTGTTTTTTTTTTCTCACCAGGTGGGCACTGAAACATAAACAAACAATGTTATGTTTCACCGATCTTGTTGAATGAGGATTTTTGCTTACCTCTCCTCTGGTTTTGTTTTTGTTTGCTGCTCTCTGTTTCACACTTACCCCCTTCTGTCTCGAAAGTGATCCCGAAATTTTGAAACAAACTTCAAGGACTGGTAGGTAGTTTTTCAAGGAAGGAAGCAAATAGGTAAATGTCTAACCAATCTTAACTTTTTTGCTAGATCTAAACCTTTTACCTTGTTGGGTGTCATCTTACACATCTACACAATAATATGGTTACGTAATCGATATGTATAACCAAAAATCAATCTAATATTAGAAGCACCACCACAGAGAAAAAAAAAGAAAATTCTGCAAATTGTACTTAGAAAAACTTTTTTTATTGCCGACTAAAAACTACAATTATATCAAACCTCCCCCCGCCCCCCGTCGTAAATCACATCTTGTGAGCCATTATTTGAGGTTGATTATTATTATACAGTATATTTATTCCTTCAAGTTGATGTATTCTTCTTGGATATGCTACGACCTTTTGCTGTCATAGAAGCCATTATTTATTTATATACCTGTAGACATACCGCGCCCGCTCTTGCCGGTATTTCTTTCACCTTTGATTAATTTACTAGAATATTTTGCTTTGTAAAGATCAGGAAAGGACTTGCTAGGGGGGGGGTGGTTTTCTTCTTTCTACAAATGACTAGTTTCGTCATCTGAAGCCGAATAATACAAAGCCCTTTGAATAATAAAAAAAGGGTATAATTGAACCTTTTAACAAATAATATTACAATTTCAGATATACATCATTAACAAGATCGTATAGGATAGCTGATTGAAGTGAACCAAAAAATTATGATTCATGTTGAAAATGTGCTTTTATCAAACAAATGTAAGTTAATCTAGCACTGATAAACAATAGTTTTGAGGTCACGTTATTGCCAAACTCTCCTAAATGCGCAAATAGGCATAATTTGCTTTCGGGAGTTAAATTATTTGCAGGCCAAGCCCCCTCCTTCCCTCGCCTATTTAGTTCTTGATTCCTAGGTTGGACTCTTGGACTCACAACCAACTGGTACAAGTAATGGCAATAGCAATGGCATCGCATGCACCGCACTCGGTCGGAAGCGAACGAGAAACGGGAACAAACCTAGCAAGTAAGCTTGGCCCAGTCCAATCAATTATTGGCAAGTCTCCTTATTTTCGTTAACCATGTTTTCAAGTATATCCCAAAAAAACAAAAAGTAAACAAAAAAAGTCGCTAGATAGGGCTATACTACTCTGAAACTAAACTGTAGTTTTACCGCAAATGAATATTGTAAAGCGTAGTAAATATAATATGGAAACTGGATATAATGGAGAACTAATAGATGACCATTTTAAATGTTTTGATAAAGATCAGACAACCGAACTTGGAACTTGTACACGTTTTGTTCGTTTACTAAAGTACTCTAAGGAAACACATTGTTTATCTCTCTGTTTTATACAAGTGTGTTTTGTAGATTTAAGACGGTGTACATGTTTGTTTTTTAACGTGAGTAACTATAGTTTAACCCAAGGGATGAATTTCGTTTCCTCCCCTCTCACCTACTCTAGCTACCTACCCGTAAATGGTGGGTATGTTATGTTATGTTCTTTGGATTTAGCTGTCAAAATCAGGAACCTGTTTTCTCTTTGACATGTTAAACATTTTAGGAGCGTGTTTGACTTCTTACAACTCGATAAATTCTCTAGAGTTTCCATACTTTAGCTGTCAACATTAAACATCAAGACAAGTTATATCTATCATCCCATTTGATCTATCTTTTACTGCCCTTAATAAGGATCTACTTAATAAGTGTGATATCGCTCGCACCTTCTCTTTGTCTTTAATTTCCATACATTTTTCTAAACAATCGATGGACTGGTCCCAGGGTGCGAAAACCCTAATAACATCATCTGTTTTTATCCTCTCGCTGAAAATCCTTTTTTTGGAAAATCATGTAGATTCATTTCATATCCGGCGGCTGCATATATCCATATCTACTCTCTCTGTGTATGAAGATTTTACCCATATCCAAAAAAAATTGATCATTTCATACATTGAATCTATTAACCGATAATCTAATTAGAAAAATACTATGTAATTGATGTATATACCATTCAACTCAGACTGCAAAATAAATAATTTATATCTTTGCTTTCTATTGTTTGTTTGTATGTATGTGTATTTATATACAAACTGAAAATTTGGTAAAGCATTACCTTGAATGAAAGTATATGCAAACTCAATTTAAATTAATATTAATAATAGCACAGTTCTAGCGTGAAAGGTAATAATTTTGTTTGTATCCATCCAATGGCCCAACCAGAGCGCATTAGTTGCCATGGATTCCACTTTAAAATTTTAAGGATTGGCCTAATTTGGACGCAGTGTGGATGTTAACAGAATACATACTTCCATTTTGGGAAATACCCCAAGATTAGGGTTGCTTTTGCTTTATTTTGATGGTCTTGTATATTACCGCCTTTGGAAATTGGCAAATATTGCATGTTTGTTTACGTCTTATGGGTCTCTTCCCCGTCTAAAAGAGTTGTAATTTTAATGAACAATAAACTTATATACAATATTACTGTACCGAGTTCTAATAACTAACTAGAATCCTCCTTCCGCCCACCCCATCCATTTTCCATCTTTCCCCCATTCACATATAAGTAAACAAACAAACCAAACAAGCTGTATTTTGCAAGAATAGATAGATGCTTAGCTTACTTACTAGCTCCAGTATTGTAATTCACGGCTGGGGAAAAAAAGTGTCATTGATGCTTCTTGGCTGCAATCTCTGACAATAAATGGGTCTCTTTTCCAATGCAAGGAACAGCCATATATGGATATAAATAAAGCCTTTTTTATTAACAAGGTTAAATAAAGTTATTTAGCTAAGCTATATAGTTGATTTTATATAATTTTATTTGTTTTGGAATGCCTGGTTTTTGTCTCAATAATGTTTATAGTATTCTGCTAATTTAGTACTATGGTTTTATGTTATTACAAAGGTTTATGATACATTAGGCGTCTAAATCTTTCAATCATAGCTTTGGCTCTTTTGAAGAGGCTGGGAAATGGAGATAGTATTTCTTTCACCGGTCTCATTAAAAGAAAACTTTCAGATCGTTTGTTTGAGGCAAATTAAAGTATTTGAATGACTAAAGTTCAGAGTTTCCCAATAATTTACCTATGGTATATAGTTTATTTATCTGAAGCAAAGACTGGATTAGCGGATTCCATCCCAGTTTAAGATGATAATTTAAGTGAACAAAAACCATATTCGTTTTTCTGTCTGGATGAACGTTCATGTTCAATTAGAAGTGGAAAGGCTTAGTTATCATAGAAAACATTAACAGGATATCAGTAACAAGAGAAATATTATTAAAAGCTCATATTGTATTTATTGAGTAAAACATAGAACAGGATTTACGATGTTAACTATATTTCTATATACACCTTTGCCTAATTCAATAAGAAGCACTAAATAGGCAAAGATTCAACAAATGTTACTAACCTTGAAAACTTAGTAAGAAGCTAAGTGTTGAGTTGAATATTTGAAAGATTGGCAACAAAAATTCTCTGTCTAGTAATCATTGATGTGTTGGGAAAGTGGTCAAAGGGTAATTTTAGAACTCTCTTGTCCTTGGCTACCGTCAATAAGTTGCAAGCTTAAAACAGGATCCTTGAACAATTAGCTGTTGACAGTCGATTGATTTACAGCCATCAACTACAAACCTCATTAACTTGTAGTTTTGGAGGCTTAAAGTGTGTATATCAACACATATATATCCAATTATAATCTATTGAACGTTCTTTGAAAAACCCATAAAAGAAAATAAGGTTTTTGAGTTTATTGATTTTTCATTTTTTTGCTTATGACATTGAAAGATGTTGTAAAACTCGTAGTGTAAAGTTTCATATATCTTTTAATTGGTGGTGAAATAAAATAATGTTTAATTGGTCAATTGAAGTTTCACACCTATTAACAGTTTTTTTCTAAGTCACCAAAAAACGAACTTGATGTCATAATTTTTAGTTTCTAGTAGTCTGATATTACATAAAATACTGTGAATATAATCTAGCAGTATTTATTTAGTTCAAACTGTGACATTAAAGCAGCCAAAGCAATTATCGCTAACAAAAGAACACAACAAGAAAAGCTGTCGCATGTTTATACTATTTGTAAATAACACACAATCTAGTTGATTACATAATTATTCTGGTCTTTCTTTATGTAGGTCTTTATCAACTTTTGAGTCTTTGCTGTTACTCTAAAAGATGTCGAAAGAACTTGAACCATAACTGGTCATACAGTTGAAAAATAAGAATTCTGGTATTACATCATTAAAAAAAGTTATACTTATACGTATGAATAAATAGATTATATAAAAAATGCATAGAAGAAATCAACACTGTGATTCTGGAATCTCGTTTGAATGTATACTCTGATTTTTGAAATCAAAGCTTTCACTGCTTTGATTATTACTAATTGAATCATCAGAATTCAATTTAGTTGAAGTGAATAGTAAACGATCTGGCGAGGACAACAATATCAGCTTTTCGTTTTCTTTCTCTTCTTCTTTATTAGTTGCCGATTTGAATCGTTTATTTGGGATTTGGAAAAAATTGTCTGTTGCATACCTGTCATTATTGCTTGATATCAAATTATGATGATCTAGACTATCCAAGATACCGCTGACTTTGTCATCATCCTTAGTATGATGCTCAAGCTCTAGATGGATATCAGCATGGTCAACATCAGCAGTATCTTCATCAATGATTCCTTTGTGTCCTTCAGATAACTTAAACCATCCATTTTTGAACTGTCTATCGCCATTAGGCAGTATCGTTACGTTTAGGAATTGAGGATGTGAAGAAAGACGATCGCTTTGAATCAATTGAACGTAATCACTCATGGATGATGAATGTTTTAATCCTGTTTGGTAAAGGCTTTTGATTAGTTGAGTATTAATCGACTGTGTATCCATTGTATTAACGACCCAATCTCTGTACAATATGATTCTATTGGAAAAATAGCTTGCCCATGGTCCATTCAGCGATAATACTGGAACTAAGATCCGCTGGGTGATATATTTTAAGCCAAATCCATCAGTACGAACATTATCATTGCCATAATCGTCATCGCTATTATCATAATTATCCTCGTTACCGTTGCCTTCATTTTCTTTATCGTTATTACTATTGGAATTATTCTCAGCATCTCCAAAATCTTGTGCTTTATCATCTTTGGATAATTTCTTTCTGTAGAGTCTTTGACTTACCGTATCCATTTTACCAAGTGTAATTATAGTTGAATTGTTTTCTTTTGCTATTGAATTCATCAAAACCATTATATCCTGAATAATCAGTCCTAGTTTCTTAGTTGGACTAAAGATTGGGATGCCATGAATATCTCTTTTGAGCGAATTAGCATTGTTATTATTACTCATGTTGTTAAAGCTGTTGATATAGGGATCAACCTCTTTCTTCTTTTGTAAGTTTAACTTAAGATTTGTTAATGAATGTTCATATAGCCCATGAAATTCATCTACCACGATTAAGCCATAGTTTGAAAAATTCATTGATTGTAAAATGAGAATTAGTTGAGTTAATGAGTTCACTGTGAAAACATCTATCGATTTTTCAAAATGACCCTTATAGTCTCTCATTGATCTAAATTTGAACCATGGGATTTTATTGTTCACCTTCAAGATCATCATTCTGCTTGTTTCATTTTCACAATTGGATTTTAAATATTCAAGCATCACCGTAAATATCAGTTCCCATTTCCCCACATTGCCTGGCATACAACTTATATCATAAACACAACTTGCACGAAACCCTTTACCACCTACTAGACATTGATCAAGTTTCGATATTCCTGATGAGTACGTAGATAAGTTCTCAGTTGAGGATATAAGATCGAGTAAAGACTGTGTTTTAATGTTTGAAACTGTATTGTTTTGAGTCAACAAAGTTTGTGACATAATAATATGATGAACGGTAACAACCTTGTTATATTTCAGTCAGGTAAGCTGAAACTATATCGATGAGTAACAGTAGTTGTTTCCTGATAAGAACAAACAAAAAAAAACCCCTACTTTGACCGTACTCTTCCTATCTAATTACACGCACATAAAAAGAAGCAGAATTAGGATACCAATCAGTTTCTATTGAAGTGGGAAGTAGGATTACCCGTGTTCATGTAATGATTAGTAAACATAAACAAAATAAAAAAATAATACTGATACGCGTTTGTCTCATATTTAATCGCCTATTAAGTTCGTTTCAGACCGGACGTCGATTTCTATGGTTTTTGTGCGTGTCAGCCGAAGAAGCCGACCTCTAGAAGGAAATTTGAAACATTAAATAACATTCTTTTTGTTTTAAAAGGCAATCTTTATTTTTATGTAGGATATTAATTTAAGTATGATTACTATTTGAGTTAAGCTTAAGTAAAAGTTTATTAACTTATATTCATGCAAAGTTTATGAAGCTTATTTAAGGGTCATATGGGTGGGATGTGCATGCTGGTGTTCAAGGCACAAATTCAGTGTGAAGATAATTTCAGGGAGAGACGAAAGACGAAAGACGAGACGAGAGAGGACTGACCGATTTGATCGATCAGAAACAGTCAAGAAACAAAATTATGTGGCGCATGGTTATGACAAATGTATAGATACTCGAAACGGTGTTAGAGGCGTGCATTTGTGAACACCCTAAAAAAGCTGGACAATTCATTGATGTACACTGCAACTCTGTTACACAATCCCTAATATAGTTCGGCAATGATCATCAGCCACGACGTACCTCAGTATGGGTAGTATAATTGCATGTTAATGTTGGAATGTGCAATATTTACGACACGTACAAAACGTAAAATTATTATTCTTTTTCTTCTCTCTACCGTTGGGGAAGGATGTTACAGGATACACTGCATAGAACAAAAAGGCAGCAACAGGCTGAAAGGCATAACAATAAAAAACTGGCCATTTTATCTTTGTATGTTTATGCATATGTATGTCTGCATGCCTCGGATCTTAAACCTGCTCTCACTATAACCTGATGCTGTTCAAGTTTGTAGGTTGAACTGAGTTTGCTAGGTTGAATGTCACACACGCACACACGCACACATTGAACGGTTGGTTTTGGAAATTCCATGAAATCAGCAGAATCGTGCTGTTTGCGGTAGACGAACACAGATACAACAATCAAATAGCTGGGAGTCTAGTAGAGCAACGCCAAGCAGAAGCAATATTGCATGGTTTCACTATGATTTGTGATTTTTTTTAGTTGTTGAAAGGTAATGTTTTAAAACTGCACATACTCAACATTCACTTCATTGCTTTGTTTTTTTCAGTCAGACTTCGTTTCAAGCTTACTTGTCTGTTTTATTAAAAATATTACTATATTCTTCTTTATATTAAAATAGGAATAATGAACATGAAAACCACTTATTTAATCTTTACATATAGCGGATAAAAGACAATAGTAGTATTCTCTGAACAACAACTGTTCCGCAGTGTACACTTCTATTTCTATTATTTAAATTTTCTCAACGTAGAAAACTCGGCTTAAGTTGAACGGCCAGTCTTATTGCGCGTGCCATCCGCTATTATGACGGAACCTGTGTCTCACAACTGCAGCGAGATACATGGCTTCCAAAACGTTAGCTTTATCTTGAAATTTCTTCGATCCTCATCCCCTTAACCTGCGCTGCGGGTCTGCCTCTCCCTTATACCTTCCGTTGGCCACGGTGGTGCAGCATCTACCAGGCAGACATACCCTGATGGACAGCCAAAATACACCACACACACTGGGATGCCTCTACTGCGCATTAAGCAGCGCAAACAGACTCTGGAATCTTCCTTCCTCTATCTAGTTCATCAACAACCACGAAAAAGAAGGAGAGACCTTGCAAGCGAACTCTATGGATGAAACTGTCCTCCACTGTCCGGTGTTTAGATCAATCATGCCATATATCTCCAAACCCAGTCCGCGACCGCCGCCAACTTTCGCTGTCTTGTCCCTCACGAGCGAGCTTTCAGTTTCCGCGGATAGAAGGCCATTCCTCTACGCGGTGGGAGCAAACCAGCACCCGTACAGGATTCAGGCTGGGTAACAAGCTGGCTGGGAAATCTCCTACCCCATTCCAGTCTTTTTTTGTTCAATAACTCTCACACTGGTTTTTATGGCTTTAACAGGCAATTATGATTAACATTAATATCTTGGGTGTTTGTTGGTCATCTTATCTAAAACAGAATATATTTGGACATGTTAAACCGATGTGTCATATAACCTCCATACACCCACGAGAAACCACTGGTGCTACAAAGTTGTTAAACAAAAAAAGGAAACATTTCTATCCTTCACATAAAATCTAAAGATTTATTTATATAAATGGACGGATTACTTTGAATAGAAAAAAAAAACTTGTAATTATAGTTGTACAAAGAGAAATAATGCAGATCAATGAGTATATGAACAAAAAAAACATCCAAAATATCATCGAGTTTTTATATATGTAAATTAATAATAAAAATCAATTTAATAAACTGTTGATATCACTCTTTGACTTCGATGTTGAGCCTTTAACAGAATCCCGTTGTTGTCTAGTCATTTCATTATATTCATTTTTATTAATATTATTAGTATTTCCAGCTTCAGCTGCTCTTATTCTTTCTTCCATTTTTCGATGTGCTTGTTCCAAATCCCTTTCTCTTTCATCGTTGATCATTTTATCAGGTTGTGAAAATTGACTATTAGATGGTTGATCCTCATGCTTAGAAGTAATCGAAGAATTTTGTTGTAAACTAACTGATCCCTCAGAGCTTTGTCCGGAGGAAGCAGAATCTAAAATGATTGATGAAGCAGAACTTAAACTATTCGTTCTTTTAGTTTGAGTTCCAGCAACTCCAATAACAATTCTTCTCCATCTAAACTGACAGGCATTTAAAGTTCTATTAGGGAAGTAGGATGCAATTTCTCTCCAACCTAGTTTCTTTTCCTCCTTTAGCATTCTCAACAGCTTATCATCTTCAGGTGACCAAGCACTCGAAGATTTAGCGATGAATATATGTTGCTTGACCATATGTTGAGGATGTGGAATCATTCCTGGTTGAATATGATGAGGCATCATTGGGCGATGCAAACCTGCCGGTGGAGGAGTTGAAATTGATTGCTGTGGATAGTATTGGTGGGGGTATTGAGGTTGAATACTAGGTGGTTGCCGTTGCTGATGAGGGTAGTACTGTTGTTGTTGTTGTTGCTGTTGTTGTTGTTGTTGTTGCTGTTGCTGGTGTTGATGAGAATATGGAGAATGAGGAGTAAAGTAACCATGATGAGGTTGTGGTTGACCATGCTCATAATATTGAGGTTGAGGGTGCACCATTTGAGGAGGGTACTGCACCTGGTGGGGAGGTGGAGGCCTTTGCTGTTGTTGTTGTTGCTGAACCATTTGTTGCTGTTGCTGTTGTTGTTGTTGGATCATTTGTTGATGCATATGCTGTTGATGCTGTTGCTGCTGATGCTGTTCCTGTTGTAAATGATGAGCTTGGAGATGCTGCTGTGGGGCAGCAGATGCTGGCGGGCCAGGAATCGGTGGGGCTTGCATACTTGAAGGAGGAGGACCAGGGGGATATTGATGCGGATATTGATGATTGTAAGTATATGGTGATGCCATAGGCGACCCTACTCTCCCATCTTTTGGGCTTGTAGGGCTTTCAGTAGGTTGCGGAAGAGTGGTTGGCGGAGCGTGTTGTTGGAAAGGGATAGGTTGACCAGCTGATTGAGTAACGTCTTTATGAGTTGGAGGAGGTGGTGGGGGCGCTTGATGCATTTGAACATGAGATTGTAGTAATTCAGGGGAATGAGTAGGCTGTGACGGAGGCTGGGGTGTTTGCGATTGTGATGGAGACTGTTGAAGGACTTGAGGTTGTGGTTGAGGTAATGATTTACAAATATCTTGAAAAGCAGGCAACTTGACAGCGGGTAAACTAACTTTAGGTTGTGATTGTGGTGATAGTTGTTGGTACTGCTGTAAATTGGAAGAACTTCCTATATAGTGTGAATCGGTCTGTATTGATGGATGGTTGTAACTATGGGGCTGACTTGCTTGAGAGTTTTGATAGTCATTCTGGATTATAGGGGTACTGTCATTTGTATCATTGTTAATGCTTCTTATCGAAGGTAGTCTTAACTCTTTTTCTGGATTCATTTCAATTGGGAAAGCTAGTACTTTGCTCATAATATTATTTCAATAGGTAGACTGATAAAGAATGTATATCGTTTTCGATTTAAAAATATCTATTTTCAATGCAAAATAATCAAATGAAAACCAATAGAGTGAAATATTCTATTTTTTTTAAAACTCTTATAATTATTAATTGTAATCTATAGTAGAGATGTATAAAATTATACCAAATGGAATTTTTGAACAAAGTGAATGAAGTAAGATCCGAAATTCCAATCAACAAAATTAATATGTATAAATGTTGGTTGATTTTGATTTTGATTTTCCAAAATTTACTTAATACTGCTTAATAAAATGAATGTTGCTGAACTATAGCTTGACCTGATGTGAAGTAATCAGATAAAGAAACAAGAAACAGAGAGAGAAAGGAAAAACAAGAGACTAGGAAACAAACTAGATTAGAGGAAAAGGAGAATGTATTGAAGGTGTTACATTCGATATACCACATATACAACTTATGAAATGATGGAAGCTCACGAAGAACTGTACTTATTCATTCCATTTATCTACGCACTACTTTTTTTTCTGGCATGCATGAATAAGATGTGTCGAGAACTTTGAGCATAAAAGAAAGAAAAAGATAAATTCAAAAGAATAAATAAATTGATCGATAGTAAGGTAAGGGATGCCCCTATGATTTTGAGTGAGAGATGCGCAATCTCGTGCTCGTGTATAAAAATACACTTTTTGTTGAATTTTGTTGACTGATTAAGGGATAGTTACAATATTATCGCCAGAATCAGAATTGCAACCAGGAACACAGTTGTGCTGCATAGGTTCACAATAGCAACCGAAGCTTACAATAAAATTTCATGATCATAACCAATATATTTGCCACAGATATAAACTTTTCCATATGTGCTCATGACGTACGTGAATAATTAACACACGTATATATACTGTGTATACGCATGCATAACAAATTAAGTTTCAGACGAGCGCTGGCATTTGGGGAACAGAAACGAGAAAGGATCAGCTAGCTGTCCAGAATGATTTTTGTAACTCGTTTATAAGCTCAAAAACTAAAGTATTGGTTTCAGAATGGTTCCCGTATTGTACTACATAAATATATTTATTTATAACCTAACTAATCAAATAGAGGGGGAGACACAGTTTACACCTAAGTTAACCATCGTTACATATGTTATGTGATCTTTGAAGCACACAATATTTCAGGTAATAAATCTTTATGCATGCATATGTGATCTTCAAAAAATACTTCTTAATACCTTATGCAGATCTAAATAATAGTTTTCGTAGTGATTTTTACATAATAGAATACACAGGGAGGCTATAACTATCTACACCCAAGGCTCCACTGCAACTCTTGGTGAATTGGTTGCTACATACATACATATATGTGTACTCTCGCACCAGCTTTCTATATGTAGTCAATTCTCCTTTCTAAACGGTATGCATCAATATACAACGTTTAAGCTAATACTATATTTCCACAATATTTTTCTTTATTTACATAATTAAGTCTAAATCAGTTTTCCAAAAAAACCAATACTGTTCAATCTTTATTTATTTGTTTTATTAGTTTAAGCATACAAAGTAGTATTCTGGGTTATGAACCGTATTAGTTGATTAGTAACACAGTTAGATATTCATCAGAGGCTTTGTTTTCGGCCCGTGTAAAATGTATGTGTGATATTTATGTAATAAATATTGGCGGTTGTATAAGAGTTTTTCGACGAACCGCAGTAAATTTTTAATAAGACAGAAATGATACTATAAATATTTGACATCGTGAATTGGTAAAAGCATTGTTTATTTTTAACTAGGCTGGGATACCACATTGTGTTACTAATGACCTTTAATCCCATGTTTCATTCAATTTTGCCATCGAACAAATAAATTAAAATAGAAGAAAGTGAGATATGAAGAGGCGGGTATAAAGGTTGTGGTTCAACTAACATACAATAAAAGAGAACAATAGGACGGGCTTCTTTAATCTCTATTATACTGAGAAAAAAAGAATCAAGTGTTTCACCTAGCAGCTGCTAGAGGGGGAAGGGGAATGGGGGGTAATGCTATATATTTAGTTTTGTAATAGGTATAACTTGTGAAATGTCGAGGGCCTTTCAATAATGTTACTACAAACAATCCAACTAAATAATGTAGATGCTTTTATTGTATCCTGAAAGACATTATTTAAACGTAGATCTTCGAAGAAACCATGCATTCAAAACAGGTTATACTTACTTCACTTCAGCGAATCAGCTGATATATCCACCGAGGAAATTATCGGTTCCTACCTCTGATTATCGAGAAATTGAAGAAGCATCAATCACCACGAATGGAGAAAGTTCTAGGGAGGCGATGGTTAAACATGTGGTAAGAAATTTCTAACTACTCTCAAACTTTTTGTTTTGGAAGATTTTTTGCCAAATTATTTTCCAAATTTGTCTTCTGATCAGTGCCGTACAGAAGCACAGTCTACAATAGCCATATTCCTATCTAAAACTAGATGAGCTGAGTGGTTTACTTGCCAAAAGCCAAAAAGCGGAATTCTATTGTTACCTGTGCCCAGCTCTATTTCGATTCAATTAGTAGAGCTTGATAGTTTTCTTAGATTTTATTACGGTATGCTAATTACAAAGAAAAAGCGACTGCTTAAGAGCTAAAATATTGTTGTACATTGAAAAGCAGAATGTAACAGCCAATCAGCCGATGCTTTTGATTGTTCAACACAGGCGCCGGCAGGCATCAATATACTCATCATCATTCTGAATTCATCGAATTTTTTGATTTGAACTAACCGAATTACCTCGTATACAATAGAGCTTACAGTCTTAATATTTTTTGTCTTTAAAAGGCAACCTAAATTTTATAAGGTTAATTTCTTCATGTATACTTTATTTGTCAGATTTGATTTTTGTGACAGTAAATCATCAATGTTTGCATCAAAGGCAGCTGTTTCTAGGGGTCGTATTCACAGTACTGGGGTACACCATATTATAAAATAGACCCCCCTCCCAATGCAACCAAACTGCAAAAAAGTACAGCCTTTTCTGATCATGCTTGGCGATAAATCGTACAGGTTTTTTATTCAAATAAAGCAAGATAATACCGAAACTAATAGAGATAATTGGTACCGCAGTACACTATAATTTTGTAAAGCAGCAGCAGTAATTGGCTTTTTAATCCCAATATCTCCAGAGCATGTGATATATTATTCTATCCATTTTTTTTAGTTCACCACTGCCTAAACAGCTTATGCCAGAGACGGGAGAGGATCTCATAACGGTTTAAGGCGAACAGTTACTCAGGCGATTTTACAAATTAATCCAAAAAAAATAAATAATAATAAACTAAATTATTCTCTGGCTGCATGCAATTCTGCAATTACATGCATAAGTACTTCCAAGATGCGTCTAATTGATAAAAATTATGCTTACACAGTTGTTTTACTGCTGTTGAATTATATAACGCCTTTATACGTGCAGATCAATACGAGAGAACGAGATTCCCAGTATTCTGAAAAATATCGCCAAAAACATTTGAGATGCAACAAACTCCACTCCACTCACTTTACGTATGATTGCTGGCATCAACATCATTCAAGGTGCGACTAGTTTTGAACTGAACAGCTAGCTGCCCCGTATCAATTTACACCTGTCTATAAATTACTCTTTGTTTCAAATACTTTGAATTTTAAACAATTTTTTTTGGTTCACTCGTCTCGTTTTGAGTATTATTATATATATGCCGTTCGCATCAAACTACGGATTTCAGCTTGCAAACTTTGTGAAGAGCTGGAGAAAAACTTTTCTTTTTTCTTTGTAGAGGCAGAAAAAAGCAACCACCTGCAAAGAAACAAAATATAAGTGTATAAAACAATAATGTAATGCGCAAAAATGTTTGCTCCACAACTTTTATTATCACTTTACCCAAATGAAACACCACCCCTACATAAATGTGCGTAGTAATGCACCTGTAACGTGAGTATAGTGATTATAGCCTTAATTATTTCTGAAAATCAATTGACACGTAGATTCCTGTTGGATGTGTCCCAAAATTTCATATCATGGTGACATATGGATGAGAAAAAGGATCACACTACTTTAATCTTTCGAAAAGAAGATGATTAGAATTAATGGAAGATAGTTCTCGTTTATATCAAAAAGTAAGGTTACTACATGCTTGAGTGATAGATTCCACTGCCACCGCCTGGCTGTATATATCATGTATCTATGTGAATGTGCTCAATAGCCCAGAGATCTGCTGCACATTGAAAACTTTAACAATTATCTCAGGTGATTAATTCTGTCTAACTCAGAGATATATATATTTTTTTTGGACCTTTGGTATCTTTTTTTTTTGTAATAGAGGAAACAATCGTAACCGAGTAGACAATATGAACATAATAAAATAATTAATTCCCTATTTTGTATGTGTGACTTTTTTTTCATCCAGAAAGATTGAGTTTTTGTTTTTTTTGTGATTTCGACCCTGGTTATTTTTAACCAGTCGTATTCAGTAAAAGGTATTTCAAATTCCAAGCTGTAAGAATATGAGCAATCCCCCTCCCTCCCTTTCTATATGGCTGAAAAATAGGGCCAGGCAGGATTCTCAAAGGTTAGAGTTGCTGTTAGTTACGCTTACTACTAGTTTAGGCGGTGTTTGATATTTTTCTCCATTATAACTCTAAACGTACAACACAAAAGAATAGTATTTGAAAACTTTAAACTGACTGATTTGTAGTATTTTTCTAGAGCAAAAGACCAAAGTTTATATACTTATTTAATGATGACTTGATCCACTCAAACTCTCCAATTAAATATTTGAACTCAATTGTTGGCCATTAGTTGAGTTTTCAACATATTCAGTCTAATCTACAGAGTATATATAAAAGCTTACCCGGGTCTTTCTTTTCTTGCGGTAAACAAATGAAATTAAACAGAATCTGAATCGTGAAAACTACGATTGGCAATTAAGTTTGAAGCTACGTGTAAAAGATTATGATCTTTTACAAGCAGATATTGGGAGAAATTACGATGCATGCATACAGCTGAGAAATTATACTCCAAAAGTCCCGGGGTGCTATGATGTATTGCTTCCCCATACCCTAGAAGAGAGAAAATACCAACGTTTACTAAAGCCACAAGGATGTCGTTATATATCTTGAATTTATTAGAGTCTGCAAGGATTTCATTTCTAACCTATAATTTAATAAAAGTGCAAAGTTCAAACAAAAGAAAAACAACTAGTTTCGACTGATAGGAATCCGAGCTTGAGAAGGAGGAGACACCACACCTGACATTTCATTTTGCTTTACCCACAGGCTAAGAGCTCTGCTCTGTTTCAACTTACATATTATCAATAGAGGAACTTTCTAGCTTCTCATCTCTATTATTGTACACTTCTAAAACGAAAACCTTATCTTTGGGTGAAATTTGGGTGAATACATATGTAAGATGATCCCACTACATCGGAAGCGTTTCTACTTCGAAGCAAGTTGTACTTTTTTATGCATCTCTATCTCTTAATCGTATTTTGCCCATTAAAATTATATCGTTTACAACTAAACTACCCAATTCAATCAAGATGATGGAATTCGAGATAGGGCTTCTTAAAACAACAGGGATATTCGATTGTTTCAAGTCTCTCACAATGCATGACTCGCTTTTCTTTGAGCAAAACAGGCGCTCTTTTGGTGCCTTAAACAGGGATGGATTGTCTGGGTTGTGGCTAATTGACATTTTCCCTTTTTTGATAAATTTTAGAAGGGGAGCGGCACGTAAGCCTTGAAGTGAGAATCTGTCTGTTTTTTACCTACTATGACTGAAACTTGATTAAAGGATTATTTAAGCCATTTATTTGCCCTGGTTTTCTGTGCAACTATTGCAGCTTTTATTTCCTTCGGATATTTCAGATTTATTTTTTCGGCTCAAACGAAATATTCCTATCCATAGTTCTCGCTGTTCCTGGTTTGAATCAGCCTTCCTAGAAATTTATCTATGTGGAGTGAGACCAACAGCGTCTATCACCAGCCGTTGTAAAAATCTTGCACTCGAATTGGTTCACATTCACACCTAAAGAATTGAAAACAGTGAACCAATTACCTGAAACGTTTCATAATATTTTATGGATATGTGCTGCTGTTGATCATTAAGCTCATCTTTTGAGATACAAATAGTACTAAATAAATGCCCAATAAAGTAACCCCAAAAACGACATGAATAGAGAAGAGAGATTTTTAACTGAAAGTTTAAATCACTTTCAGCAAGATTTCAATATTAGGACAGTTGCGATACATAAGAAAAAAAGAAACAGTATGTGATAAAAAACCTATATCTGAAATATCTAGTTATAAGATTGATGCAGATCTTGTAATATTCTGAATGAGTGAGATTCTTTGATCTGGAATTTCAACAATTTGGTAGTAGCCCGCCCCTACGACGCGTTAGTTTACGGTTTGGTTGCAGTTGCTTGCAGGCAAATACGTAAAAAGAAGCCTCATTTTCAACCTAACCAATCAAACTCTTGACTTGTTCAACAGCACCAGTAATACTTTGTTCAGGAGAAATTTTAATTTTTGAAATGGTTAAAATACCATCAACAAACACAAAATGTGATCTAATAACACCCGATGGTGATTTTTTAGCACCCAATAAACCAATAAATGTCCTTTCTGGATCACACAACAAGTCATATTGCAAGTTTTGTTTAACTTTAAAATTTGTTTGAGATTTTGGATTGTCGGTACTCAAACCAACAACAGTAGTATCAAGATCTTTTAAACTTTCAAAGTTGTCTCTAAAACCTTTTGCTTGTCTTGTACAGCCTGGTGTTGAAGCACGTGGATACAAGAAAACAATCAAATATTTTGTCTTTTTAGATAATTCAAGTAAATTGACCGATTCTCCATCTTGGTTCAAAAGGGTTAAATCTTTTGGAATTGAATCACCAACTTTAAGTTCTGTAACTTTAGCTTCGGTTGCCTTTTCAGAAACAACTGATTTCTTAACTGGCTTGTCATCTGAAGCTTTCTTTTGTTTCTTGATGGTTGGTTGCTCTACAACAATTGGCTCATCTTCCATGGCTGATGCTAATCTAGCAGAGCGACGACGAGGTTGAGTTGTTGAAACCATTGAGTAATTCTAAAGTTTATGCCTGAGACGATACCAATCTTTTCTTGAATAATCTCCTTCGTTCAAATATATATATATATATACTTATGAATACACCGAATATTGATTGTTTCCAACGATCAGGTTTCCAGAATAGTTGTGATTATGATTCAACAAACGCAAGTGGCAATTGATACCTGTATTTATTGCACTTTTCATTTCTATTACTCTACTCATTTATCAACCCGTATCAATAATGAACAAATCTTTAGCTTTTTCTCGTTTTCAGATCACTTATTCTCCCGAAAAGGAATGCGCCGTGATTTGGCTAAGATTAGCTATGATATTTCTCCACACGTGACATTTTGTTGTATTGATGTGGTTGTTTGGCCGACCGTATCAGACTCAACTAAACTTTTCTTTCCAAAAAATCGACCCAATAAACATGGCGTGCAAAGGTGTTATAAACACTTTTTCTTTCTGCGGTGCAGTGATACCGCTCAATCGTAAAAAAGTGAAGTGTATTTTTAGAGCCGATTATTACCGAATAAGTTGAACTGTTGATGACCTAATAAAACACGAGTAGGACCGCGTAGCCATAAGGTCACCACCACCTTCTTTCATCTCTCTCAGTTTGGAAAAAAAAGACTGAAGAGGGAGGAGAGGAGAGAAAGATAACTAAACTACGTAGTATATTTAAAAGTGTCCATGAAGATATATCAAAGAATCATTTATTGTAGTACATGAAGCGAAAGATAGAGTACTGTCAAAAAGACCACTCCATCACCCTAACCTTGTGGAACTCTATCTTAATATCAATTCTTAAAATGTTGTTAAAGGCTTACCAAATTTGCGGTTGAAGCAAAGCATAAAAGGAGATAGTAACATGTTCCACAAGATAAGGTCGTCAATAAACTAGATCTAATTCTACTAATTATTGCGTTGGACTCTTACCCTAGAAACTATCTAGGCTAAAAAAAGATAACTGAGTCTAATGTTTTGACATCCATCCGATATGACCTTTTCATTAATCAATGCTAAATGCATAATTATGAGGTTTTGAATAATTAGAAACATTGCATCTGCTAGGCCGTTCAAAACCCCCAAGCAAGATTTATTAGTTCAGGCAAATGGAAAAAAAAGATGAAGTTTTCATCTGAAAGATTATATACATACAAAATACTTTCGTAACCTTGTAACTCCAGTTGGTTAAGCTTGAATCATTTACAAATTGATTTCCCCAAGAATTCCCAGTGCGTTAGGATTTAGTTATGAAAACAACTTCCTTTTATCGAATCAATTAAAAAAACATCCTAATTTTCATTCTTATACGTTTGAGTCGATGCCGAAAAACATTAAACAGGGGTTTTTTTTAATGTGCCCGTCCACCTTCTGCACAAATAAATTGTTTTACAAAGTGTGGTAAGCATTGGTTAAGTTAATTTGAAAAAAAAAATCGGCTTGTGTTATAAGGATGCTACTTATGTATGCCATGTGTCATTCACACTGAACTACTGACGGTGAGCAGCAAAAACATGGAACTTGTACGAAATAACATTCCTTGATGTGAAATGAGCTTTGGTGGATGGATTGTTTGTTTTTCTTTCCAATTGGGTAAACTAATAGCCTGGGGTTATTCCGTTTATTTACCTCTTGCCGAATTAGGAGTATTCAGAGCAAGGAAAACGGGGGTGCGTAAATTAATTCACGGAAAGTGAGACGGTGATTCTCTCTCTTAGTTAGTTAGCTGGCTTATAGAAAGAATACTTTATAACCGAGTATTAGATTATTCTTTATATAGGAATTTATGAATATATTGAATGTTACATATACTAAAAATACTTTAAATGAGCAATTGGGGGCCACCACCTTGAAGGTGGCAAGTTATCTAAAAGCAAAAAAGAAGAACACTTCGTACATGCATACAGCAGCAAACCTGCTACTTTATGTCTGCCCTCAAATCTAGATTTAGTGTTCTATTGAACCTCACACCACCCATGTAGATACATACATAGAAGTACTCTCGGGACAAATGCTGTTTGTTTGGTGACTGCATTCTCAGATTTCTCCACAACAAACAAAAAATGGTTAAATTGTAGTTATTTTCTAGGCAATAAGTTCAAATTACATGACTTTTTCTAATATAACTTTTGCTCACATACCAAGCGATGGGCTGATTGATGACCTGTCTGAAGCAATAAATAAACATCCTACATACGTCGTAAACGCAGATGAGGATCGACCGACACGATATTGTTTTCTTCTACTTAGTAAATAGAACTAACTAGTTGAGTTGTGACCACCAATTAACGTATGAAGAATAAAAGTGCCTTATAGGGCAACCAATTGAATGGAAGATAAAAGAAAAGAACCAGACAGCATAAAGTATAGAGCCTATATAAGCATTAAACATGGTTTATGGCATATACGACACAATTTTTTATACCACTATATTAGGACTTCTGCACCATTTCCCTTTCCAATTGCTTTAAGTATAAGGTGTATTGGTCGTAAAAACAATGAGTGCCAGATCTTCAATTATAAGACATGATTAAATAGAACAAGCTATAGATTGTAGTGTAAGATACGTCAAAGTATTGATTTACAATTTCAAGAAGAAAGTGGCATTTTAAAATTTTTTTATTAAGTTAATTAGTTGACGTCAATATATTAATTAAAGTAAAACACTACGTAATGGTGTCCATGAACTAAACTTATTAAAGTAAAGTAAAGAGGGGTGGGAATAGCAAGTAAAAGAAAAATTAAAAAAAAAAAAAAAACATAGAATTCTTTTAATGTTTCTTAGCTCAAAAGTGAAAATATTAGATGAATTTGCTATTCAATAAAAATGGGGGTGGGGTAGGTAAAATGAGGTTTGGAAGTTTAGCTTTGAAAGCTGTGAAGGGATTTTGAAATAAAAAAATTATGAAATCAATTGATTTATTCATTCTTCATCAACCACACAGGTTTCGTATTCTAAAAGCTTCCAGAACTTCCAGATACCGTAAGCAAGGAAAGAACCCAAGATTGGACCAACCCAGTAAATCCAGTGATAGTTTGGGAAGGAGGCAGCAGCAATACATGGACCAAAGGTTCTAGCTGGGTTTAAACCGGCACCAGTAAAGTAAACACAGATCAAGTGACCTAGGAATAATGATAAACCGATACAAACTGGAGCGTAATCAGACAAGTTGGATTGTTCAACAGCAGTCATTAAAACAGTGACACATAATAAACAAGTACCGAAAGCTTCGATGAAAACACCTCTAGATCTTGAACATCCACCACCTAAACCGTTAGCAAAAGCAATTGGACCTGGGGTCATAGCAGAAGCGGCACCGGCAGCAGCCATACCAGCAACCATTTGCGCAAACATCATCAAAGCACCTCTAACCGGCGAAACAGCTCTAGCTAAAACTAAAGTTAAAGTAACAGCTGGGTTCAAGTTACCACCGGAAACTCTACAAGTTAAGAAAATTGAAACCATAACACCGAAACCAAAACCAAATGAAATCATAATGATTTTAGCTGGGTTAGAACCTTCTGAACTATAAGTAACATCTTGGTTAGCAATTTGGGCAATCATGAAAGCAACCCACAAGAAGATAAAAGTACCAATGAATTCACCAGAAACGGCAACTAAATGGTTCTTCAAGGTGATTGATAGACCGAATTTTGAGGATTTGAAGGCTGGTGAGTAGCCTAATTGTTGTTCAGCGTCCATTTCTTAAAAGAATTGTTGAATGTAAATCTGTTTAGTGTTTTAAAACTTTTGAAGACAGAAAAAAAGAAAACCAAAACAAGATCTTGAGAACATATTTAAACGATTCTTGGAAAAACAAAACAGGAGAAAAGAGGCAAACCACCAACTATTTATAATAACTAACTAAAAAGTTTTCCAAAGGTTTATTGTTTGGAAAACCGAGAAAAGTTAAAAATGATAGTAATAACCATTTTTCCACTTAATTGACCGAGAGAGACAAAAAAAGAGACCATAACCATAACCATACCATATAATACTCCAGAGTCGAAAAGGGAAAGAGTAGTTAGCTGCATTCAGGTTACAGGGCTCTCTTTATTCTTTTATTCTCTATGGAACAAATAATTGTAAAAAGATGAAACTATGCAAATTTGTCCTTTCTGCGCCCCTAACAATCTTAGTAACAATCAAAAAGGAAGAATAAGTTATAATAAAACCAAAAGATAACAATTGGAATTGTTAATAGGTTGCAGAAAAAGAAAAGCAGGTTGATTGTACTCTCGATGACATTTATTTTCTCTGTTCATCTCCCTACTTTTTTCCAGCCATTTAATGATCTTCGTTATTTTGAATGTTGTATATTCTTTTTCTATCAATTGATAAAGAGATTCTATTTTGAGATAGATCTTTTTTTCTATTAAACCACTTAACTAACTGTATTCTTACAAAAATTAACAGCATGGGGTTCTTCTACTATAAATCAAAGGCAATTGTAATTGCAATTACAATTGAAAGAGATTGTCTAGGTTGAATAATAGTGCAACATATCTCAGTTCGGCATATGCATATGACTTTTATTCCATTCCTTCTATATTTAGTATCTTTTGTTCTATTGTATTGGGGTTTCCATTCCCGCTTTTTGATAATTACTGCAACTGCAGCTGTTTAGTTTAGGTTCAAAATTAAGATAATAATAGTACCTTTATTGAGGGTGGGAGGTGTTAGAAAAATATACCCGGAACTGTTACACTAGGCACAAAAGGTATACTCTTTTTAGTAGGGGGAACAGGTGGTGGGGGGGGGGGAGTGAGCCTAGAGCGTGCCAGAAGAGGAATTGGAAATCACTGAACAAAATCCAAGCAATCAATCATATTGTTAGTTTTTCTTCAACATATTTACTATCTTCAAAAATGGGCATTAATTAACTAATTACCAACATAGCGGCATTTACCAACAAGCCGAAACAGAACGAAATAAACTGAAACTAAGGAACGTCAATTTCAGTTGTCAAATAAACTCTCATGAATAGAGAGAGAATAGAATGAGCGACGATCTTATTGTGCATACAACCTGCAAAAAACACAAAGAGCACATATCAATTATTTTAAAATACTTTCTCCCGAATTTTCCATATGCCCTAATAAATTAAAAAAATAAGAACCTTTTATATGAGCACTTCCCACAGACGTGCGACGTGACTTGACTTGACATTTGACTATTAATTGAAACGAATCGTACATAGGATATGGAAATATCTAAACATCCCGGTAAAAAGCGCCAAAAAAGGCTGTCGTGCATTATTTATACAATTCCATTTTCGGTTCCGCCATTTAAACGAATATAAATAAATGAACAGACTTTTTTTGACCCTGGAATGTAACACAAAAAGGTTCTCGATGGAGTTTGAATTCTCTTTTATTTTTATAGTGATCATTCATCAGCTTACTTACCCACTACACCATTTCTTGATTCTTTAGACATCGGTTCAAATTGTTTTTTTTATCTCGTCATTATTCTGATTGGGACACGACAATGGTGTGGAGATTGTACTTTAATTGGGAAGGGAGAAAGGGAGGGGAGGCATGTATCGGTTGATGATGATGATGATGATCAGGAGAAGGAAATCTCTATTTTTATTTAATATTAATGAAATCCATACGCCATTTACCGCGGGGACGCCGTTACACCTCAAAGGTTAGGAATAGTATCGAAAGTTTTTAATATTATAAATATGTAATGGGTATAGTTTCCGGAGAATTCCATCAATAGTGCGGCGAGAGTGCTGCACACCAGTAGCAATTGTTTCCGCTCTTTCTGTAGCTTTCTGTAGCCAGCTAGCTCTCAAGAACAAAAAGTTTAAACCCCTTGCTATGCTTTACGAACTATGCTCTACACTTTGCTGTAAGAAAGACAAACTACGCTCTCTTTCCCGCGCCTGTGACTATATTCTGAACTTTATTACGAAAATCGGAATTTGAAGTAGGTGAGAGTGCACCTATCAGAGATGGTTATCACTTTGCAACTCCTGTCGGTCGATCAGTGACTGACTGGACTGAGTGGGTTCTCCTATATTGTATCATCTTTTGGGCAAACGCATTGGTATTACCTGGGATTACTTACTTGAATCAGTAAATGAGCATAATACTAAGCGGCAGCGGCTGTCTACGGTCGATAGACTTCTTAATTGATTCATCATGTAGAAAAGAAAAGCCAAACCTGATGCTAGAACTTTTGACATATATAATTTTTGGTACAGGAATAATAACATCTATTGCTTTATTATTGACTCCGTCGGGTGAAATGTACGGTGTACGGGAATTTCTTTTCAATTTTCTCAAGGTTACAGATTCAAAAAGAACTTTATCGAATTAATGCTCTTTTTCTCCTGACGCAAAGAAATACTCACTTGTTTTCACCTCTTGAGCGGATATATCTATATATATCTATTAGATGCAAAGAGTACCTTATCTTCAATTAAATAGAGCTTTTTTCAAGATGGATTAGTTTTAAAAGTTCAAGGGATATTAATTAACAGCGCTTTTTAGAACATAGGAATGTGTCAAATGATTTTCACTCGGAGTCCCCCTCATTTGATGAGAAACAAAAAATAGACTGATTTTTTTTCACGTTCATGCCCAAAAGTTGAAATGCTATTTAAATCTTACACAACAAGTATATTATAATTCATTACCAGAAAGGTATCTGAAAGCTAACAATGCATTGGCAATGTTCATGTTACGGAATTTACAAATTCTGTTTAACATTAATCAATAATTTGTAATACTTATTAAGACTGCTTATCTTATACTATCAAAACATGGTACCAGAAAAATTTCCTTCCTTCAATTGCATGTGTCAAGCGTAAGAAAACATAGGACTAAGTATTTTTAATTAGGAGGGAACAAGTTGATGCAAATTTTTTCTTTTCTTTCAATGGAAAAACGCCTTAATTACTAAACATTACAATGCTGCAACTACTAACAATATGTAATAACCAAGTCCATCTATATAACCATTAGCTCATTGTATTGTTCTATAACTTGTCGTTCAAAGTGTGCATTTTTTTCAATATGAAGACCTGTTGTGCTTCGTTCCAATGTGATGATGGAGCAGGTTTTCGGGCTACATTACACAAAGCAATTCCTGTAAAATTGACGTAAAAATTGATAGCTACACTGTTGAATTGTGATAAGCTATATTTAAAAACAAGCAACAAAGCTTATATACAGTACTGATGTGTATGTATATATAGATAGATAGATGAATAGTGCTAGAGCTTTCAATAAAAAAACCATCAAAAAGATCCAATACTCAATACCAATAGACTTATTAGACAGAGATTAGGATGACTGACCAGATACCGCGCATTGTGCATGCATGTAGGTATGTATGTATATATATAGAAATATACTAATAGTGCATAAGACTGCGCTAAAGAACATATTTTTGCATATAGTATTTTATTCCTTCGCTCTTGAGCTTTTTTTTAAAGAATAATAGAGACCTGGGTTAAAATTTATTCAAATCCTATTAATGCCTACGTACGTCGCCCAATTTCCTGTCCTATTGTTTCGCTGGAAAGAATGTTTGTTGTTAACCCAGTTAATATCTCATCAGCCTGGATATATTTATCATTTATTTTTCTGGACTAATCAGACTTGAGAACTTTCACTCACTACACCAAACTACCGTATAGCCAGCCACTTGGGCTTTAATTAATCGATTATAAAGAAAGAAAATATGTTTGATAATTCGAATTAAGGTTTTCACAAATCGTAAAGTTATATAGAAGATAGACAAAAAGATAAAAAAAAGAGGATATACACTCATTATTCATCGGCTCATTAAGCCCAAATTAGTTTTTTAAGTTCGTAGTCTAAAATTTTCCAAAACGGAGTATCTTTGCTAGCCTCTTCCAAAGACACTAAATCGTTTTTCACTAATTCGGATGAGTAACAGATTTTAGATATCAATCTAATTGTATATTTGATTTTCTCGTATGACCATGACGTTGGGAATTTCAAAGACATATAAGTCAGCTCACTACTTTCACTATTCAATGCAGTATTACCATCATTATCATCGTTATCATTATTGTTTCTTTTGCTACCATTAGTATTCAGTATAGTACTGCTATTGCATCTAAACAAACCATGAATAGGTAGTAATCCTGCTTCTTCTTCTTCCTCTACTTCTGCTCCTTCTTCTTGTGTTGCTGAGTCTTTATCCAGTTGATCACTTTCTTCAGTTGATGAAGTTTCCTCTAATTTTAAAGTTGAGAATATGAAATCTTTAAAGTAAAATCTTAAACCAATGTTCTTATCTGGGTTTCTAGAAATGGCGGTTGTTGCCTCAGTGTAATAGTGACCATAATTAATTTTAACTAAATCGTTGACCTTTATTTTATAAATATCAACTTCAGATTTAGAACCTTTGAAATCAATGAAATAAACTGCATAGTTAGTCAAAATGAATATGATATCTTTCATTTCAAATCTCCTCACTTGATTCAAGTTGAAATTGGAGTTAGCCCACCATGATTGTATAACTATTTCATCCTCTCCATTGATACCAAATAATAATTCGATTATATTATCCAAAATGATCTTACTCTCAATTTCTTTCTCGTGTAACAAATTTGGATCAAGGTTAGTTAGACTGGATTCAAATTGTTCAAAAATTTCCTCTCTCGAGTTACCTAGCAAAAAATCAATCAACACTTGACGGTAAAAGTCCGTGAAGTAACCATAGTAATATCTTGATAAAGTTAGCAAACCATCATTTAAAACTCCTGAGTATTTTCTCTTTTCAGTTCTTGTGAAGTCTCCCTTTAGTGCATTTGTTGAAGCATACTGGGTACTTATATAATCACCATTATTAGCCCATAATTCAGAATAATGTAATTTGAATTTATTTTGATTATGAATACTCAAACCTAAATCATCCAATTGTTGCAGCAACACTCTTTCACAGATAAATTTAGAGACAATATTAGTTCTATCCAAACAGTCAATACAGTTGATTCTCAAAACACCCTTTTGTTGAGTCTTTTCACTATCATACGAATAAGCTTTTAGCTTATCCTCAATTAAAACTGGGTTGCCGTGTCCAACGTTTTCGATTGGTTCATCCAACAACAGCTTGACATTCTCAAATCTCATTTTCGAGCAAACAGCATGAAAATCAAACCAAACAAATTTTATATCATCTTCAGCTGCTAATTCTTTAAACATATTACCCAATGATTTCTCCCTGTTCTTCTTTTCAATAAGTGAAACACAAGTCACGTCCGGATACAATTTCTTCAATTTCTGGAAATGTAATTCAAATTTTTCCTTGTTTTGTTCTCTTGACCTTTGGATCGTTGGTATTGGTTGTAACTTTGATGAATCCTGTTGGAAGAACAATGGAATTGAACCTCTAATAATTTTATATTGTAATGATTGTAAAGGGTTATCAATAATTAACAACTGATCAGTCTCAACGAAATTTGCCACGTTACCTTCATCATCTACCCCTCTTCTCATGTATCTTAATCCGCAACGTTTTGTGCTTCTTTTTGATACAAGTATTATTCTGCTAGAGAGTTGTGAGCTGTTGGTATGTGGGATAAAAGAAAGGGTTGGACTCTCTGGTAAAAGTGATTCCAGATAGCGAATAATCGTATCAGGGTTTTTGTAGCACAATGATTCTGGAATTTTAGTATTGGTCCTAATGTTCGTTAACTCTAATTGGATTTCATCGATAAAACCTTCTATCAAAGGCATTGTAAGTAAAGGCAAGTCATCAGAAGAGTCAAAACTATTAATCAAGGGAACAAGAAGAAATTTATTCCAGAAAAAATCAGAATTATTATTGATCAACCTATCATATGACCTTTGCAACTTTGGAGTCACAAAACCATTTGTGATTTTCAAAGTCTCTGTTAAATCAACTTTGAAACTGAAATAAAAACCACCATGTTTGAAAAGATGCCTAACGTTTTTCTTAAACTTCTTTATTAATGATTTAGAAATACGATAGCCATTTGAATTCCTTTCTGTTAGAAAGGGTGAAATAAATGTACTAGGATTTTGCCCAATGCCTGTCAATGGAGATCTTAAACTTAGGATTGATTTATTTGTTGTGAGAACTCTGTTGTATTTTGCATAAGAAGAAGAACGTATTCTATGAATAGAAGAGCCCTCTGTTTTCGGATCTCCATCTTTCAAAGAAAAAGGCTTTGGAGTTATATTTTGATTGTTGATACTCATTTGAGGTTGAGCTTTGAACGAATCGGCCAAGACTCCCATACTTGTAACAAAAAGGTCTACAGGTTGACTAGTTTCAGAAACTGGCGTGTTATCTTGTGGCTCATCTAGCTCCATGGCATCTCTAATCAAAAAGGATTCAATATCATCCAAGTTGTCTATAGTTTTATTGGCTCGTTCGTCTTCTTCCTGTTGAGCTTGCTCTTCATCCTCGTCGTCGTCATCATCATCTTCTTCGCTTTCTGAATTGTTTTTCGGTTGAAATCTTTCTGAGATGTTAGATTTACTTCCAAGTTTTTGATGCCTTTTATTTGTCTTGTTGAATTGTTTTAAGGCACCTTTAAAGTGGAGCGGAACCAACGTCACATCTTTCACCTTGTTGATTTCCAAACCTATCGTGTTGTTTTCAATAACGGTTTCATACTTTGTAACAAATATCAAATAACCGGAATTAAGATTAGAAAACCCAACCAGACAGTCCACTGTTATCGATGCAATTGAAGGAGTTGTAGGTTTGAAGTTCACTACCGTTTTGGGATTCGTTTTGTATGGGGATGTTGAAAGTGGAGGACTGGATAGGTTTGACCTAGAGGCGGAAGATGTTGTTTGTTTAGAATCAGTATCATTATTGGGGAAAAGAATCAATGTTTTACTTGATTTTTTAGAAGATATTGACTAGAAGTTTGACTCCATTGGTTAGTAAAATAAAACCTCACAAGTACAAAACAAGAACAGACTGATAAATTACGCAAACAAACTTACTATACCTTGATCATATAACTCCAAGATCAAGGAGCGTGCAACAACCATGTTCCGAATGTGACGTGAAAGCGCTATTATATGAAACGTTTGTTTCAGTATATAAGATAAGGGGTTTTTTTGGAAAGAGAAAGGAACGAGAGGGCTCTCTTCTATATGTTAACAATCTACCTGGATTCAGACCAAAACAAAACAAACGCAGTCCCATCTCATCGCTCACGTAATCATTGCATGTGGGGGTGGGAAAAACACTCGTTTAATTATCCCTTGCTCTCTTTGTTTCTCTCTCTCTCAGCCACTTTCAATGTATAACAAATAAAAATTGAATTCTGAATATCGAATAACATGTACGTATATAGCAAATTATGTTTATACCCCGTTGTGACTCAGTATAATCGGCATCTTAGTGGTACCTCGTTAACAATATTCGTATAAGTTATAGACTGCAATACAGGTAACGTTTAATGTATGAAACGGGAATATACTTTTCTTATTCGTAAAACTACAAATAGTGGGACCACAATGCACTGCCACATTCACTAACTCTTTGTATATATTCCACTGTGGCCGGTTCAACGCGGAAAGTTCCCCACACGCTGTCTCGGGCGCTGAGGCTAGGTTTTTTTTATTAAGAACATCATAACGGATTTAGGTTATTAAAGATGGGGAGAATCCAGTCACGATTCCTCCGGTAAAGTGAAGTAGCACCATATCGACAGTACAAGACACTTACAGTAATTTATCTATTTATAATCTAATATATGTATAATGAATATATATAGGTATATATTTAGATAAATGTACTGATACCTGGCAGTTTATATATAGAGTAATGAAAAAAGAACACTCGTCCCAACTATCAGCTTATCCTAACTTTTTTTTACTGTGTGAAGGGCGTTTGGGAGTCCACAAAACAAATTCCCCAAATTATTGGTTGCCGTTTTTCGGTCTCCTAGGAATTCTTTCTTAATCTTGCAGCCATTTGTAGTTTATATATATATAAAGTAAAATAGCCTTGTTGTAAATTCACTTCTTTTTTTCATTGGCTATCAAAACTCTATTTATCTTACAACAAATTGATCAAATTCAATTGAAGATTAGTATACCTATATCATACTCACATGATTTTGTCTCGCCAGCTATTCAAGCCTTTTGCTCAAGCACCAAGACACCAAAAATCTGCTCTAGTTGGGTTGATCCGGGCTCAACCAGCTTTGAACAAGTCAGTTGGTATCTTAACAAGAGTTCAACCATTTTCCGTCTATTCCGCTCAAAACCAGAAATCAGTTAAACCTGATACTGCTAAAGCAACAATCCCTGTTCCACCAATTGTCGTTGAAGCATCTGCTCCATCTCCAACACCTACTCCTCCACTACCACCTCCACCCCCAGCTCCAAAGAAGAAATCAAAATTCAAGTCCTTTGTCAAATGGACATTTGGCTTGATTACACTGTCAGGTTTAGCCGGTGTCGGTTATATATACTACGCTATTTATAAAGAAAGTAACCCAGGTGAACAATTACCTCAAACCCCTTTTAAAGAAAATGGAGTTAAAAAGCAAAACCTTGTCATTTTAGGTTCAGGTTGGGGTGCTATTTCGTTTTTAGGTAAATTGGACACAACACAATATAACGTCACCATTATTTCCCCAAGAAACTACTTTTTATTCACCCCGTTATTACCTTCTGTTCCAACTTCAACAGTTGATTCTAAATCAATCTGTGACCCTGTTAGACTAATCGCAAGACAAACCCCTGGTGAAGTTAGATATTTAGAAGCTGCTGCCACTGATATCGATCCGGTTAAGAAGACCATTAAAATTGAACACAAGTCTCAAAGATTCACTATTGGTGAAGCATTCATCAATGATAACGAACCGATCGAGACTACCGTTGAATACGACTATTTGGTCTATGCCGTTGGTGCCCAAGTTAACACTTTTGGTATTTCTGGTATTCCTGAATATGCATCCTATTTGAAGGAAGCCAATGATGCTACTGCTGTTAGACAAAAATTATTTAACTCAATTGAAGCTTCAAGATTATTACCTCCTGGTTCCGAAGAAAGAAAGAGATTATTAACTTTTGTTGTTTGTGGTGGTGGACCAACAGGTGTTGAGCTAGCCGCAGAAGTCAAGGATTATATCGACCAAGATTTATCTAAATTCATCCCTGATATTTCCAAAGAGATGAACGTTACTTTAATTGAAGCAATGCCAAACGTTTTAAGTATGTTCCATCCTAAATTGATTGAATATACAAAGGAAGTTTTCAAGACTCAAGGCGTTCATTTGAAGACAAATCATATGGTTCAAAAAGTTGATGCTAGAAATGTCTACGTTAAAGCCAAGAAACCAGATGGTACCACCGAGGAATTGGTTATTCCATATGGTACTTTAGTGTGGGCTGGTGGTAATGCACAAAGACCACTGACTAAAGCATTAGCTGGTAAAATCGTTGAACAACAAACTGCTAGACGTGGTTTGTTAGTTAATGAATACATGAAGCTAGATGGTTCCGATAGTATTTATGCATTAGGTGATTGTACATTCACTAAAAATGCACCAACTGCACAAGTTGCTCATCAGCAAGGTGTTTACTTAGCAGACTACTTCAACAAACTAGCTAAAGTGTACGATTATGAATCACTAATTTTGAAAGAAACTGATGAACAATCAGTTGAGACACTGAATAAAAGATTAGTTAGAGCCAAGAATGCCTTGAAGCCATTCTCCTATGTCCATCAAGGTGCCTTGGCTTACATTGGTTCCGACAGAGCTGTTGCTGATTTAAGCTGGGGTAACTGGTCCACTGTTGCATTAGGTGGTTCCTTAACTTTCTTGTTCTGGAGATCAGCTTACGTTTCTATGATCTTAGGTGTCAAGAGCAAGATGCTTGTTGTTGGAGATTGGATTAAAGTTGCTGTCTTTGGTAGAGATTGTTCAAAGGATTAAAATTGTTTACTTTTAAATTTGAGTCCTTCTTTTTTATCCAAATATACTAGATCTTTTTTCCTAATGTTACTTGTTTTATGGTCAATTTTGAGGATGATTTTTTATTACTCTCATATTGATCTTTTTTATTATATTCCTTTAATTTGATGATTGTTGTATAACTTGAAGTTTCACCTAGCTATACTTTTTATATACTGTCTTTATTTTTATTTGTCCTGACCTGGTGAAACTGTTTGAAGCTCTGAGATTATCATACAGGAATTTTACTAGTTTCAGGCCTATATAGTGATACAAACTGTTCATTATTCCAATATTAAACTTTGTTTTTCTATTTTTTTGTAGTCTTATCATAACTATGGTAACACTGGTTATACACACAATCCCAATCAAAATGGTTTGGCGCATTTTCTCTTCTCAACTTCACCAGATCCAGGAACAACCATAGTTTCCCAATCCAAAGCATACATTAACTTACCACTAACACTCTTAGCAAAAACAACACCCAAATCATTTCTTGCAGTAGCAAGATAATAATTGATACCATCACCTAAAGAAATAATTTGAGCTCTCACTATATCACCAGGTCTGAAGCAATCACCAACTTTGACCTTATCACGGTCAGTTGATCTGATATCTTGAGATCTTATTATACCTTTGAAATTTTCACCGTTTTCACTTGTTATCAAATTAGTCATCATCATGTAGTTATTAGTGGCATTATCGCTGTTTCTGCCATCAGTTGTTGAATTGTCAATGTTTAAGATCTCTATGTATGCTCTGATAGTGGTTATTTTGGTAATTCTACCTAATATAATATCATTTTGTGAAGGTGTATTAACTGCTAATTTTGTTGTTTGTGTCAATTCGGAGTTACCAGAATTGAATCTTGGGTCATTTTTGCCAACAACTTCCACTAAATATTCATTTTTATCATCTTCTTTCTCATTTGTTTGACCATCAGCCTCTTCCATTTCTTCATCCTCTTCAGTTTTTATAGCTTCTTCCTTTACAACTTTAGTTACTTCAACTTTTCCTAAAATGTTGGATAAAATACAGGGCACATTAGAACCATTCAGAGCGAGAGACTCTATTCTTGTGTTTGATCCCGTTATGTATTTTGTCTTTGGGCCAGATAAAATTGGAACTATTGGTTGACCAGGTAGAACTAGCTTAGGTATTTTGACCGTCATTCTTCTGTAATATATATACTATTAGTTTATTATATTTAGTGATTGATAGGTAATAATATGTTAGTAAACCACAGTTAAAAAGTATTCACCTTCAATCAAAGTCTTTCTAGACCTACCTTTTCATCCTGTCAGTTAGCTAGTTTACTTGGTTCTCTACTAAAATTTTACTGTCCCATTAGCTAAGGGAATCGTTTTCCCTTTTCTACAAATCCTCCACACCCATACTTTCTTTTTTTTTTTTATCCATCTATTGTTCTCTGAAAATAAATTCTTCAGGTGAAAATTTTTTGTAAAGCTAGATTTTTTTTTTAAGCTTATGTGTATATATATTTATAATACTCTATATTATCTACTCCTTCTTCTTTTTTTTTCTTTCTAAAACTCCAATTTGGCTAGAAGTATATCTCAGACATATCATTCATACAACATAATAATATCACAATGGCTAAGTCAGAATTAAAGAAGTCCTCTAAGAAGGCCGCTAAGGTTGAAGTTTCAAAGAAAGATGCTAAGAAAGCAAAGCAATTAAAGAAGGAGGAATCCTCCTCTGAATCGGAATCATCTGATTCCTCTGATTCCGAATCTGACTCCTCTTCAGACTCCTCTTCAGACTCAGATTCATCCTCTGATGAAGAAGAAGAAGAAGAAAAGAAGGAAGAAAAGAAGGAAGAATCTTCTGATTCCGATTCATCTGATTCCGACTCATCCTCTGATGAAGAAGAAGAAGAAGAAAAAAAGAAGGAAGACTCTTCTGATTCCTCTGATTCTGATTCTGATTCATCTTCAGACTCAGACTCATCCTCTGATGAAGAAGAAGAAGAGAAAAAGGAAGAAACCAAGGAAGTTGAAGAACCATCAAAGAAGAGAAAGGCTGAAGATGACGCTGAATCTGATGAATCCTCAAAGGTTCCAAAGGAACAAGCTACTATTTTTGTTGGTAGATTAGCTTGGTCTGTTGATGATGCTTGGTTACAAAGAGAATTCGAATCAATTGGTGGTGTTTTAGGTGCTAGAGTTATGACCGAAAGAGACACTGGTAGATCAAGAGGTTATGGTTACGTTGACTTTGAATCTAAGGAATTAGCTGAAAAGGCTATTGCTGAAATGCAAGGTAAGGAAATTGATGGTAGACCAATCAACTTGGATATGTCCACCTCCAAGCCAAAGCCACAAGGTGCCGATGCTAGATCTAATGACAGAGCCAAGAGATACGGTGACACTCCATCTCAGCCATCTGACACTTTATTCATTGGTAACTTATCTTTCCAAGCTAACAGAGATTCTTTAAGAGAAGCTTTTGAACAGCACGGTACCGTTTTGGGTGTTAGAATCCCAACTAACCCAGAAACTGAACAACCAAAGGGTTTCGGTTACGTCCAATTCGGCTCTGTTGACGAAGCTACTGCTGCCTTAAATGCCTTGAACGGTGAATACTTAGATGGTAGACCAGTCAGATTAGATTACTCTGCTCCAAGAGACAACAACAACTCAAGACAAGGTACCCCAACTGGTGGTAGAGGTGGTAGAGGTGGCTTCGGTGGTAACAGAGGTGGTAGAGGCGGTTTCGGTGGTAGAGGTGGTAGAGATAGACCATCTGGTTCCGGTGCCAACTCTGTTCCAGTCGCTTTCAAGGGTACCAAGAAGACTTTTGATTAAACTAATACAATAATTGATCTGTAAATTAGCTTATTACTGGAAAAGAAGAGACAGATGCGCGTGTTTGAAAAGTTTTATAATCTTATGTTTTTATTTTGTTATTATTTGGTACGCTTTAGCTTCATTCTTAAACAGTGATGTTCATACATAATTTTTTCGTTATTTTTTGTTATTTTTTGTATTTTGTCCTTCAAATTTCTATTCCTTTTACGTTACGTTTCAACTTATCCTTTTATTTATTGGGGTGGTCTTTGTAATATTGCACTGTGACACTATCATTGTTTACTTTAATGAATACTTATTTATCTAAAATGTATCTATTCCGTATAAAACCTACCGACTCCTATTTTGAATAACCCCATATTGTTATATTATACACAGCCTTGTTGAAGACGATCGACGTGTTTGTTTATCTGTTTTAAGTTTTCTTCATAATCGACGCTATTCTTGATAGGATCAAGTCTTTCAGATACAGTTGAATCGATATGCAACTAACTAGCCACATACTTGGTGTATTAGATAATTTCTCCTTAATTGTTTCTAATCGAACATTTTGGAAGTGATAAACACCAGATGTTCTATCAACAATTACCAATTAAGCATAATTAGATAGATGTCCTCTCCAGTGAAACCTCCTTCTTCGGGTAGACTTGGCCAAAGGTCTCCTAAAAAGAGAGTATTAGACTCAATGGTTGAACACGAACTGAGTTTCATCAAGCTAAGGTCACCGGTGAAAAGATCCATGAATGAACTCAATAAAGCAGCTGTTGCTAGAGCATTGCACGTGAAATATAAAGGACTGGTCAAAGATGAAAATAGATCTGATGAGGAGTTTTTGAACGACGAAGAACAAGTTCTTGCTGATAGAATTATTGAAGAAAGTAAAAAAGATGGACTTGGTGCAACATATTTAGAAATTGATGAAGAATCTGAAGAACCAGAGTTGAATGAAGGTATACAAGATGATAGTGATCATGATTTCAATAGCAACAAAAAGAACAAGTCTAAAAATCCATTTAACAGCGATGAAGACGATGAAGACGAGGAAGACGAGTTGGATCTTGATAGTGACGATGAAGGATATCAATCGCCAGTTGGATCAAGAAAAAAGACAATGAGGACAAAAAATCAAGAGAGTAAAGCAATTTTAAGTCCAGTGAAAAGAGCAAAATACAAAAAACGCAACACCGCAGATGAACAGGATGATTCACCTAAAAGAAAATATGTTAAGTTTAACGATCCTAGTCATCCTAAGCCATTGAAAGAAGAAGAATTGAAACCAGTAACTGCTTCAAAGATCAAGTTAATGAACATCCCTAAAATCAGCAAAGAAGAAGATGCATTATTAAATTTCCAGAATCCAGAAAAAGCGTTGTTTTATGATGGCCATGAAGGGTTCTTTGAACAACAGAAATTAAAGAACAAAAAACCATCCAACAATACTATGGCTATGGC
Source organism: Ogataea trehalophila (assembly GCA_003707645.2). Classification (NCBI taxonomy): domain Eukaryota; kingdom Fungi; phylum Ascomycota; class Pichiomycetes; order Pichiales; family Pichiaceae; genus Ogataea; species Ogataea trehalophila. The sequence goes on from PPKI02000048.1 coordinate 76,686, forward strand.
GCCTGATATTACGTACGATGAATATCATAAATACAATAAATTACTGGATCTTATATGTGATGAACAAATTGAAAACTTAAATAAATATTATAAATTACAATATACTCAATGGTTGTTTGAGTTACAAGAAGGGTTCAATTTGGTGTACTATGGTGTTGGGTCCAAAAGATTGTTGTTGTTGGAGTTTATACAAAACTTTTTACTTACCAGAATCCCGGGAAGTAACTGTATAGTGGTTAATGGATATAACCCAGAATTTCATATGAGACACTTGATTAAATCTATTTATGAAACAGTGTTCCACAAAAAGATTCACATTGCTTCACAATGGCATGAATCTATTGTTACTTTAGCCGAAGATTTCAAGAAAAAGCCAAAGGCAAAGTTGATTATTCTAGTAAACAACTTGGATGGTGAACCGTTGAGATCAGATAAATTTCAAACCTTAATGAGTGAGATCAGTCGTATTCCCCAAATACATTTCATTTGTACTATTGATAACATCAACACTCCATTATTCTGGAACTCTAGTCTATTAACGAATTTTAACTTCATATGGCATAATTTGACAACGTTCCAACCATATACTACTGAGGTTAGTTTTAAAGATCCATTGAACATGGGTAAGAGTAAGGCTTTCGTTGGTTCTAAGGGTGTTAAGCATCTATTGAACTCATTGACTGCCAATGCAAAGAACTTGTTCAAGCATTTAGTGATGCAACAATTAGAGCAAATTGATACGAACTTGAGTGAAGAAGATATGGAAAGAAGAGCTTTGGTCAAGGGTACAATTAAAACGTCTGTGGATCTAAAAGATTTTTATCAATTATGTCTATCGGAGTTTATTACCTCGAACGAAATGAACTTCAGATCTCTTTTACATGAATTCGTTGACCATAAAATGACTAATTTGACAAGAGACAGCGCTGGTATTGAAGTTCTTTACATTCCATTCACTGTTGATGAAATGGAAAAGTTATTGGAAGAAGAGTTTTCTGACAATTAATGAATATGATTCATTGATTGTGTGTACAATAATAGATTGTGTGTAAATATGCAAAACTAAATTCAAGTGTACGTGTAATAAAGAACTAGATTAATATATGATTATACGTAATATAGCATTCAAACAAAAAAACGTTTATTAATTTATGAATGTTTCTTAAATTGAAACTTAGCTCTACATAGTGGACAGGTAGAAGAACCAGAACTTTTGAACCATCTGTATAAACAAGCAGAGTGGAAATTATGCTTACACGTTGAACAAACCTTATTTGGAGTAGAATGGTCAATAACATGCAAGATGGAATAACAAATGGCACAATCTTCATAGTTTTCAAAGTTCATCTTGACGTTATTCTTGAAATGTTGGATGGCTTCCAAGATAGTACCGTTTTGAATGTTGATAACATACTGACAAGATAAAATCCATGATTTCCACTTCTTTTCATCAACACCCAATCTAGTCAACCCATTGATGGCAATTTGGGAAAGTGGGTAATTTGCAGGGAGAGCAATTGACATTTCAATTTTCTGCTCATCGATTTCATAGAAACATTTAATTTCGTTATTTGTTTTATTCAAACGGACTTTGAACTCGTTGTCTTCGAGCGAGTTCTTATCTCCCAAGCTAGCTAATGTTTCTTCAATTAATGAAGGACTGATTGATTTAACAATAAATTTCTCAACAGATGTCTTTAATTGTTTGTCTCTAATGGATTGGAACCAAGTTTGAGTTAAACTACCACCTAAGTACTTACAACAGAAGTATAAAAGGTTCACCAATAACTTTTTAGCTTCTTCTAACTCTTCTGAAGAGACTGTTGTTTTATCGTTAATTATAGAATAGTTTTTAATGTAATCTTTCTCTTGATCTTCAATCTTCAGTTTATTTAAGTCAAGCTGCCTGAACACAAAATTCAAAAAGTCGGAAATTAAATCTTCGCCCAGTTGATTGATATAATCTTGCCTGATTTTTTGGGTGATGTTTTTGAAATGATCGAAGATTAAGTACCAACTCCATAAATACTTATTCACTTCATAAGGATCTTCGAATTCAATGTAATCATGAATGGAATGTTCAGTGACGTTCTTCACAAGCACATCTGGAAGTTTGGCATCTTCCAAATCTTCTGAATTTCTGTTAAGTGTAGTCTCCAACACCAATTCATCTTGAACAGCAGGAATCAAATTATGTAATATACTAGTGGAAACCCTTTGCATTTCAACGTTTTCAGAGTTCACCAAGCCAAATAGTTTGCTATAACTTGGATGAAGCTTCTGAATTGGGATAAGCTTGCTGAATATACGGAAGATCAATTCATCAATCAAGTGGACTGGTTGACTGCCGTCTTTCAATTCAGTCTGTTTGAAGAAAATTTCAACCAAGTCATCATAGACATCGTCCATACACTCATTCCATTCGTTGATATCATCTTTGTATTGGTTTAATAAAATGAACAATTTCAGCGAAGCATATTGTAAAGATAAATGACCTGAATCGATTGCAATCATATTTAAAGATTCACTGCATAATCTCAAACCAAGATCAAAAACCTTACTGATGAATTCAGAAGGGTAACCAGAATCGCAAACGTAATAAACACTCTTGATATAGGTTTCCACAAACTGAATCAAGGCAATTCTAATAGGAATGAATTCCTTATCGTAAGCTATTTCAGAATCAAGCCAGCTTGCTAAATTGTTTAATAGCATCATAAACCTTTGAGCTGAAATTAATTGGAATCCATCTGGGATTTCAAAATCTGAATCCAAGTCCATGAATGAAATCAATATAATTAAACTGTCTAGTCCAACGCTATTGATATCTTTAGATGACCTTAATCCAACAATGTTAGCAGCGACTTGATTTCTAATTCTATCGACATTAGAACAAGTAAGGAACTTATTAACGCTTAATACCATGACTGCAAGCTTAATTGGGGATTTTGCTAGCTTTGTAAAGTTGAGATTTTCAAATTTAGAAGTAGATATCGATTCAAAGCCATCGGTAAAAACAGTTTTAATGATTCTAGAAGCATAAAATCTAATAACAGTACTTGTTGAAGATTGAAATAGATCTAGCAAATAGGCGAAAGTACCAGAACCAGAGCCTTCAATGAAGGTATCAACAAGGTTATCAAACTCAATTTTTTTGAAAGTACTTAAAACTTTGCCGCTTATATTGCTATGCAAACTAATCAATTTATCTTCTAGCAAAGTGTCGACTTTCTCAAGGAATATATGATCAATGGCAATTTCTCCAATCAAACCCAATTGTACGAGTAAGTTTTGATTATCTTCAGGTAATAAAGTTGGATGCTTTTCAATTAGTTGAAAGTAGAAACTAGCTTTCGAGAACAAGGACACCAAAAGGTTCGTGTTATATGATGGAGTATCATCACTATCAGATATGTTTCTAAACATGTAAATGACAGAGCCCAATGAATTGGAAATTGATAGTTTATCATCTAATTCTGTACCGACTGCTGATTCAATAGAGCCCAGTAACTCGGCAGGTAAAATGCTCTTTAAAACAGCTGGAGGTAGTTTCTCAGCTCTACTCAAAACATATTTTTCAAGTTTGCTATTTCCAAGAGCTTCTTCTAAACCAGTGAAGTAAACTTTTCGGAACTCAAGGTCATCTATATTGTATTCTAATTTGTCTAAAAGTAGTGAAGTATCGTGACCATCCAAATGAGTCCATAGATAACTAATAAACTTCTGGTTTTCCTTGGAAAAGCTCAAAAATGGAGAGTTTTGGTAATGTGAAACACAATTAGCAATGAACTGTTCGTAATCTTCACTCTCCGATAGAGCATTGAACAGATTATTTAAAATTTCAGGAGTTAAGAATTTGAACATTAGCATATCGTCGTTCTTACTGTTAATGGCTGATTTTGACATGTCAGACTTATCATGGATGTATTTGTTCAAGTCTTCACATTTGGAGATATCGAAATCTTTGATTTTAGTCACCTTGTTCAACAATAAGTTGATATCATTTAGTTCTGATAACTTTAAAAAGATTGAACTAATTACGGAGTAAATATCAGAGTTGAATTGGGAGTTTGAATAGTCAACTATTAGTGAAAGCGGCTCTCCAATGAAATCAGAATTAACAAAAGTTCCTAAGTTGTTAATTAATCCGTTTATTTGATCTTCAAAATCTGTTAAATTCTTCTTGATGAAATTATCAATAATGTTGAATGATAATTTAGGCGCTTTATATTCGTCTTGTTCATCGTTTAATGCTTCAATAGAGTTTGATAACAAATCAGGTAAAATGTCAGATTTTGTAGCAACTAATAGGTTAATGAAGTTTTGAACAAAATTCACTTGATGTTTGATCTTGATCTCAAAATCAGGTAGTTCAATGTCACTAGAAGGTAATGACTGTAAAATTGCAGAATTTATATCGAGTAAAACATCCTTATTACTATTTGACAGTTTTGAGACATCAGCCAATGATGAAATTAATGCAGGTGATAAAACTCTGATATTATCTAAAAACAAAACAACTGATTTCAATACTTGATCCAATAGCTCCGCAGATTTATCATCATCTAAGTTAGATAGTACATTGACAGTGAATGTAATGTAACATTTCCAAGCACCTTCCACAAATTGGGACAATTTCTCGTTTCTAATGTTTGTTTGTAATATAATCAAGAATGGCTGGACTTTTTCAATGTCATTTAAAGGCAAGAAATCAGATGGTAATATGCTTAGAAACTTGGATAGGAGGTCGTAGTAGGAAGGGTGGGAACCAATGGATCCCATACGCAAAAAGCCTAGCAATTTTTCATCTGCTTTCTTGACAGAAGCCCAAAATGATGGATTATATTTAGTGACTGTGATGACAGTGTCTAAAATTGGGATCACTGTTCCCGAGTATAATAAAACATTGACATTTTCTGAAGGTTTTAACCCTTTAACCATAGCTTTAGATAATGATTTAAAGAGTTTTTGATTCAACAGTTCTTTGCTATCCTTGCTTAAAATCAAGGTTTTCAATGATTGGTAAGTGGTCTTTTTAACTTGAAAATCTTTCGAAAAGAATAAATCTTGATATTTCTCTGAATGCAATATTTGGTCAATTAATTCTTTTGTTTCATCTTTTAAATCGAAATTAGAAGTCGATGACTTGACTAACACTTGGTTGAATAATTGAATGGAGCTTAGTAATACTCTCAAATATTTTGCTTCACTTTCATCCTTACCGACAAATCTTTCGTCCGACATTGTATCTTTACTCTCGTACAAAAACACTTGTGATGAATAATTTAATATTTGATGGCTGAAAAATTTCCATAAGTTTGCCACTTTGTCCTCGCTATTTCCAAATGCTTCATTTATGGATGTTATGCAAGTTCTTGAAGTAACTCTGTCACCGTCAAAGCATCCACTTAACCAAATACCTATAGTATCTTTCAAGTATTTGACATATTTTTTACCAAGTATACTTACAAACTTAGACTGAATTTGATGGGAAACTGTCCTCACTTTCTTGGAGTTATCGATAGATAGTTTGGAATACAGTTGACACCAAGTGATAATCACCAAGTCATCGTCAATTTCATTTTGATTTGAGCAGATGTATTGCAATAGTTCGGCAATAGCTTTTTCTCTAGTTGTATCATCTCTTTTCAGTAATGACTTTATGATTAGTTTCAAATGTGAAGAGCAGGTTAAACTGTTTGAATCTGGGACACCAGTGATGTAATTTAGGGATACTTCAAACCCATTGGTTCCTAAGCCTGTTGGGTTCACAGAGGATCCAAATCCAAAACCTGCGGTTGATCCGAATGACATTTGAATAATTTAATCTCTAAAAATGATTTGTGGTTGTAAAGATCTGCTTATTTTGAAGTATTTAGGGGCTTCTACCATAAGCTAAATATTGCCCTTCACAAAAGCTGAAAAATGTCTATCTTTCTTCCGGTTCGGTTGGAAATCTCCAGCAACGTGAAGGTGAAAAAGTCCACAAAATCTGGAGCCTCTATCGTCGTTGCGCCGATACGCGTCGGTTGGTCTTAAAAAATAGTCGCGTGCGTGCGAAAACAGCAGTGTAATTTGAGTTCCCGATTGAGAAATAAGTAAACAAACCAGCAAGTTGATTTCAGCGATCTTCTGAGAGCTTATTTGTTTAATTGTTTATGTTTCACTATAGGTTTCTATATCTTCAGTTTGTTTGGCTTGATATTTAGATTCACCTTTTTATATATATTTTGCAACATAGAGGACTCTACTAGTGTTGAAGTTTACTTTTTAAACTTATCTATTTTATCCGATACCTGACTTATTACTGTTCCTTTTGTCATTCCATAGATACAAAATAAAAACAAAAAAGTATACATTCTATTCCATACTCAATACTGCTTTTTTTGTACCTTTTGAAACATTTAACATAAAATACAAGTGACGTTTGAATTTGAACCTAGTATATTATATTTATTCAAAGATTCGAAAACAAGATTTAATAAATCAATCTGATACATATATATAAAAGCATTATCATTACCAAAAAAGAAAAAGTTTGTTTGTTTTTTTAAAAAAAACCACACTCATTAACCGCCTTCCTTATTAGACATTTACAGACACTATAATAATACATCACTCAACATGGCCCGTAGACCAACTATTGATGCCATAGAGTTTTTGAAAGGTAGGGTCTATCTAGGTTCATATGACCATCACCCACAAAACACAAATGACCTGGTTTACTTCACGGTTGAAGATGCCCTTCCATACAACGCTTTTCATTTAGACTTTGGTCCCTTACATATTGGTCATCTGTATAGATTTGCAGTTGCTTTGCATAACATTTTAAACGATTCGGATAACAAAAACAAAGCTGTTGTCTTTTATTCATCTAACGGATCTAGAGAAAGATCTAACGCTGCTTGTATATTATGCTGTTACATGATTCTTGTTCAAAGTTGGTCCCCACATCAAGTTCTACAACCTATTGCACAACATGATCCACCATTTATGCCATTTAGAGATGCCGGTTATTCTAATGCTGATTTCGAACTAACTATTCAAGATATCATCTATGGTGTTTGGAGAGCTAAAGAAAGAGGTATGATAGATATCACAAGTTTCAACTTGGAAGAATACGAACAATATGAAAGGGTTGACCAAGGTGATTTCAACGTTGTTTCTAAAGACTTCATTGCATTTGCTTCTCCTAAACAATCTAGGCCAGGTGCTCCTTTGAATGAGTCATTTAAAAAAGTTTTAGAGTACTTTGTTGCCAGTAACGTTCAACTAGTTGTTAGATTAAACTCACACTTATACGATAAGAATGAATTTGAAAAAAGAGGCATTAAGCATATAGATATGATTTTCGATGATGGTACATGTCCAACAATGGAATATGTTCAAAAATTTATTGGTGCTGCTGAGACTGTTATTGCCAACGGTGGTAAGATTGCTGTTCATTGCAAAGCTGGTTTAGGTAGAACTGGTTGCCTTATTGGTGCTCACTTGATTTATACACATGGGTTTACAGCTAGTGAATGTATTGGTTATATGAGAATGATCAGACCAGGTATGGTTGTTGGGCCTCAACAACATTGGTTGTACTTACATCAAAATCAATTTAGAGATTGGAGACATACGATGGTGGTGGATAATACCCCAGATGAATTTATTGGTGGTTTATATCCATTAGTTTCATATGAGTCCATCAAGGAACGTAATCATGATAGTGATATCGATGAAAATGAGGTTCATTACTCGCCAATAACACCTATTAGGAGAAGAAAAGTGTCAGGTCAACTGAAGAGTACCCATAAGGCAGTTCCAATGGAATCACCAGGTCAACCAAGAAAGTATAGAACTTCAACTAAAGAAAACCAACCATATGTCAACTCTGACGACGAAGCTACGTATGATTCCACAGCACAACATACACAGCAACAACAACAGCAACTCTCGTCTCCAAAGAGAAGAACAACAAGACACATAGATGAAAAAGAAGAGATATACTATTCACCGAACGGTGCTAGTGGAAAAGAAGATTTGAGATCTCCTGAAAGAAATAATAACACCAATGATACCCAAAAGAGGTCAGCCACCGGACCTATTCCAGGCCAAAACGGATCTCCGTATTTCCAAAGAACCACAACCACTACAACAACAACGACAATTTCATCATCTCCTCCACATTCAGCTTACAGTGAATCCAATCCATTGAAAATGCCAAAACAAAGAACTTCATTAGGTTCGAAAGATGGGAAGAACAGATTAAGTGCTGGTAAAAATGAGAAAATTATTGGTAACGCAGGGGTGAGAAAAGTTTCAGCATCGAGAAGAGTTGCTAGTGGTATGTAGATTATTTAAGAAGATTATTTTCATTATTATTATTTGTGTCATAAATGAGTGTGAAAGTGAAAACTCTACACTTGTGCCTTCCTTGTTATATTCTTTTGTTGTTGTTTTATTCTTAAGTTTTATTATTATTATTTTCTTCTTCCTTTCTGTTTACCGATTTGTCGCTCAATGTTTTCTTTTTGAAAAATCAGAAACCCTTATTATACTTTATCCTTTTCTTTATAATTATTTTGTTTGATTCTTTTATTCATCGATCATTATCCACATAATATACGGACCATGTTGAGGTGACGATTCCAAGCCCAACACTTCAGGGAAAACAAGCCCCAGACGCCGCACACAGTCTCTCCCGCTAAAAACGTAAACACGCTCTCCCTTGTAAATATCTGAAAACAAAAAAAAACCCAAAACATAAACAGAGAGAGGTTTAACAAAAATGATCGATCATTATACACACCAAGAAATACGATACGTATCATCATTCACAGACATCAAAGAATCAAAATCAATAATTTCCTGTATTTATAAAACCATTTATACTTACAGAGGGCTCTTATAATAAAAAAATGTCAAGATTGCCTTCTTTCAAACAACCGAAACCACCTTCAGCATTATCTGACATAACCAACAGCAACACTATGGTAGTACAACAACAGCAACCCGAAAAAGTCAACAGAAGAGCATCCTTGATACCGAGATTTTCATCAAATTACAGTGGTGGCTTGAGAAATGGGAAAAAAAGTATGATTACCGTTCCAAACTCAACCAAACAACAATCATCTGCAGTATCAGGTATGAGTACCAGCGGTATAATACAAGAAACAAATACAAAATCAAATGTAATGGATAGTAGCACTGCCCCATCATCATTACCATCATCATCATATACAAAGGGACCATTTGGTGGATCGGCTGATGAATACATAAATATGCTTGATGCCTATATCAACCAAGATGTGATTTTAGAGAAGCAACAAACGATTGATATTATGTCTCGAACGAAAGAGATTTTGAAATCGATCAAGGAGATAGAACTGGAAAAAAATCAAATAATGAAACAGAGAAAGAAAATGGTTGAACTGATCGAAGACAAAGAATTTAGGATCAGCAACGTTGATAAGGCTATTAGTGTGAAGAGTAATGCAATTCAAAATGAGATCAAAAGACATCGGAAATTAGTTGATCTGAAAAAAAATGAACTAGTAAATAATTACTCTAGAAAGTTTAATGAGATTGAGAGCCAATTTGAAGAGTTATCAAAGAGCGTAGAAGATGATAAAGATGTTGATCCCGAAAGGCAAGGAATATTGAATGGGATCAAGTCTGAAATTGAAAGCTTGCAGGAGAAAATTGATCTGAAAATGCAAGATAACGCAATTGAATTAAAGAAACAGAAAGGTGAGCTTAAAAGATCGTACAATGAAGAAGTTGTCAAATTGGATGAAACTGTCAATGTAGAGCGGTTGGAGATAAAAGATGTAAAGTTTAAGAAGCAAAGGCTAGATATTGAATTGGAAGAATTGAAGTCCAAAGATGAAGAGATTGTCAACCAGATGAATTTATTACGTGAACAACTAAACAGTATAGAGCATTTCAAAGGCTCTTTAGATGATCGAGTTAGTGAACTGAAGTTACAAAAGATGGAATTGATTAATAAATTACAGGAGAAAACGAACCAAGTTGAAAGTTTCAAGTCAACTCATTATAATGAGTCTTTGAAGAACTATAAAGAATTTGAAGAAAAATTCGAAAAAGAGGAATATTCAAGGTTGAAAATAGAGAATCAAATTATGGATCTAAAGAAAAAGCCGAGAATAGCTGTTCTGACAGACATGTGTTTACCAATTGTTAATAACGATGATATTTCAATTTGCGTTGGTGATTTAAATTACGATTATTTGAAGCCATTGAAAGTTTATTTGGAGGATGCTTTAATTGGATTAAGCTTTACTGTTTGTCAATTTGGGATGGTTGATGATTTACAAGATATTATATTCGACGACTTAAACGCAAAGATCCAAGCAAATAGATTCAAGCATTACAATTTTGAAATTAACAGAGCCTCAATAACGGATTTATCAGAAGTTGATGATATCTCCAAATTGAGCCATCATCAGTGCGATCCTGATTCAAAATATCAAATTATGTCAATTAGCTCATTAGATCTCAAGACCAAAAAACAAACAGAATCAGTAATTATCATTTTGAAGAATTTATCGATAGATTCAGATCTCCCGCTATCCAAGAATCCTGCGATCTACAAATTGTATCAAACAACAATGACCTCCACAATATTCAAGATCCAAGGAAAAAATGGACAAACCGATCATGAAGATGTTGTGTGTAAATTGACAGAGCTATTCAAATTGAATTATGTTGGGAAGACCACTTCGTATAATTTTATGAATGTGAAAGTAACCAGATAAATTTTGAATGAATAACCAATACAGTCATTTATAGTTTCGTATAGTCAGATGATGTAAATCGGAATAGACAAGAAGGAGTTTTGTGATTTTAATTAAGCTTATGATTTAATTCAGACTATTGTTTTGAATCAATAATATGGGGGAATGGAAAAAATGATCGTTTAAGTTAAGTGATTATCTAATTATTAAATTATTATGATCATCAACTTATGATAAGCCTATAAAACAGTCAAGGTCAACAAACACAATGGTAACGAGTAACGCAACGTTAGAAATATGTAGACCAATTTAATATTGTTTAAACGGCCCGCGCGATTGGATTTCCTAACTTTCCTCCCCGGTAGCACAAGCGGGCGCGCGGTTTCCTACGAACTGTGACTTTTACTGATCGGCCTAATGACCTAGTGGCGTGGGGTTGATCATCCATTCGTCTGTTTCGTTTGTCAGTGGGGTGACGGCATTGTGAGGTGACAAAAATAGGAGCAATTGTTCAATTGTTTGCTGTACCCCGTGTTTTTGCGTTTAACTCCCCTGCTTCGTCCTTCATCTTCACAGTATAAATACCTTTATTTGCCATCAATTTAAAATATTTAATTCATTCGGATCGCATTTAACTTCTTCGTTCTCCAATCATTCAACTCATTTAACTGAATATAATCTAATAAAGTCATACAAGCAAACCGAAGAGTCCAAGAAACTCACAATAAACTTTTAAAATCAAGAACTTTAACTTTTACAAATAAATCAAGTTAAAATGGGTAAAAAGCAACAGCAAACACATACAGAACCTGTCCATTTAGATCATTTATCGTCTGCTCCTAAAGTGAGAAATTCACGTGATGTGGAATTTGATAGTTTGGAGCAGTTTGAAGCTTATATTAAAGATGAATCGTGGGATAATGAATACGATAATTTGAACGTTAGTTTAAAGTATCTACCACCGTTTATAATGCATGAAATTCATGACAATGAAGAGAATATCAAACCACAAATGAATTGTCTAAATAAAAAATTTAGAAGACAATTGCAACATCATTTGGTGAAACATTTAATACCCGAAATCTCAACAATGGCTGGTGTGGATTATAAGTTCCATAAGGAATCCGAAGAACAAGTTAGTAACGTGTACGGTACTTCGTCAGTGTATAGATGGCATTTCAGAGATGATACCAATCACGGTTTCAGTGAAGAAGAATATAAAGTGAGAAACCATTGGAATGCCGAATTGGATGTCGAATCAAATTCAACTGATCCATTTGTGTTAGTGAATTTCAAATGTGTGCCAATCGTTTGATCTTTTTACATCATACTGAAGAAGGATAGGATATCAGATTCCTTGTTGAATTTTTTTTCCTTTAGTCCAATTGTTAATCTTTTATAACTTTTAACTATTCATCATTTTTTATAATGTTTTATAGTATTTTAACGTCGATTATGAATCTCTTTTGAAATGAATCTTAAATCTTAAATCAGTTTAGTAACTTGATGCTTTTATATTTGAAGATCCTTTTTTTGCTTCGAGAGGTAACTATGATTTTATTTGGAACTAATAAGCCTTGTAGAGGTCTGATAAGCTTTATGACCGAAAAAGATCTTTGTAGATCTTCAGATTTAGAAACTTATCAAAGTGTTTTTTTTAACTCTAATGAATCTTTCTAATAAATAAAACACATTAGTTTAACTAACCTACCAGGTATAACAAGTGATCATAAGTTTAGCTCAACTATGAACCATTAATTAAGATTACGTATTATAGTAATCATCCCAATTTTGTTATTCTGAGATGATTTGAACGTTATTTAAAGCTACTGGAAACTATCCAAAAAAGTATTTGAAATAAAAACTGATATTTTAATTGATCATCTTCTATCTTAATCGATAGGGGAAGTAACTAACTAGAAAAAAGGAATATAAATCACTATATATATGGTAATAGCACAGTATCGACGAAGTTGTCGACAACTCAAAGAGGGAATGATCAATAAAGAATCTCTCAAGTTCCAATGATGACAAATTATCTCAAAAAGGATTGCTAATGATAGAACGTAGTCTTAAGGCTCCAAACAAAGAAGATGTGGAACCAAGGAGCTGAATCCCTACATGCATTGTAATGACTCCTTTTCTTTACGTAAGATATCGTCCTATGATGCGACGGCGACTTCAGATGATTTCCTCATTCGGGCATTGAGGATTCCAAACTCCCTTATTGAAAACTTTCTTCGGATTGTCAACAACTTCGTTGACACTTTGACTATTACTATATAATGATTTGTATTCCCTATTTCTATTTAGTGTCTTCTTCTATTGATTAAGATAAAGGTATCATCAAATAAAATATCAAATTTTATTTCAAATACTTTTGAATATTTTTAAGTGGTTTAAAATAACTATCAAAATCATCACATACTTGTAAACGATTGGGTTCTCAATTGTTTACAGTGTTTGCAATAAATTGAAATTTATGGTTCGTTTCTTTATTTACTGATTATTATTCTTGTATTTTGTTTTTTATAAAATCAATTATCAATTTGATACCTTGGAATATGTGATTATACTTAAATAGTGAGTGGCACCTCCACCACAATAAGTATCTAGTAACTGAACTCTCAAGGATTGGGATTTAGCAGCGTAATCAGCGATAGAACCTTTCTGTCTCTAGTTGCTGTATTGTTTCTTTAGTTCAGTCAAACCAACCTGCTGAAATGAGCCTGTTTTTCGAACCTAGCACTGACTGGTGATAAAACATAATTGGACTGTTTCTTTTGACGTCTTCATACCAAGGTAGCATCAAACAATTGAACTTTTTTTTCATTTTCCGTAATATCGTTTCCTTCTATGTATGTATCAACCTTTGAGAAGTAACCTCTTGCCTTACTAGCTTTAACATCCCTGTTAAATCTTGGGATTTCTACAACGGAGTATTC